>SNQJ01S0036800.1:49596-87997 GCA_010110895.2 Picea sitchensis
GACAAAAGTGAATTTTGCATAAACTCTATCCACTTAGCATGTCTTTGATTTAGCGTCTCCTGTCTGGTTATGAATTGTAAATCCCGATTATCGCTATACAAAACAAACTCTTTTGGAACAAGGTAGTGTCTCCATTTCTTCAAGGCTTGAATTATTTCATAAAATTCTTTATCATATGTGGAGTACTTTCTCTTAGTATCATTCATTTTATCACTGAAATATGCAATAAGCCTATTATCTTGTCTCAAGACTGTTCCAATTGAAACTCCACTAGAATCACATCTTACTTGAAATGTCTTTCTGAAATCTGGCAAGACTAGAATCGATTTTTCTGTTATCTTCTCCTTCAATATCCTGAAGCTTTTCAGCTTCTTTTGTCCACTTAAAAGACTTGTGTCTCTTCTTCATCATATTTAATATTGGTGTACAAATTCCACTGAAATTTCTAATGAACTTCCAATAGAAACTTGCTAGTCCATGGAAGCTTCTCACCTCGAATATGCTTGTTGGCAATGACCATTCTCTAATTTCTCTCACCTTCTATGGATCCATCTTCAATTCATTTGAAGAGATCACAAAACCCAATTAAACGAGTTTTGTCTTCATAAAGGAGGACTTCTTCAGATTTATCAACAACTTCTCCTACTGCAATCTTCTCATCACTAATGTTAGATGTCTCGAATGCTCTTCTTCAGTTTTACCGAAGACTAATATATCATCTAGAAATAAAATCACAAACTTACCAATGAAATCTTTCAATACCTCATTTATCAACCTCATAAAAGTGTCTGGGCCATTTGTTAAGCCAAATGGCATAACAAGGCACTCATACAACCCTTCATTGGTTTTGAAGGTTGTTTTCCACTCATCACCTTCTCTCATTCTTATCTAGTGATATCCACTCTTCAGATCTATCTTTAAAAAATAATTTGCTCCACTCAAACAATCCATTAATTCTTCCATCCTTGGTAAAGGAAATATGTACCTGATGGTGATCTTGTTTATGGATCTTGAGTCTATACACATTATCCATCCTCCTTTCTTTTTTGGACTTAACACAATCGGTATTGTGCATGGACTCAATATTTCTCTGAGAAAACCCTTGTCCATCAAATCCTGGACTTGTCTCTTTACCTCCTAATTCTCTTTAGGTGTCAATCTGTACATTTCTTTATTCAGTAGACTTGCTCCTAGTATTAGATCAATGTGATGGTTGATACTCTGGATGGGTGGCAATGAGCTATGTCAGCAAAATTCTCCAATAGCTCCTGAATTTCTTTAGGCAGATCATCCATAGAAGTACTTACAAGGAAAACTCTTGGTTTCCTCACCATAACAAAATTCATCTCCTTTTCCTTCTTGAATTCACTCAAGAGTTCCTTCCCACTCATGAGAAGTATACTTGTGTTGGATTCTTCTTTTACTTTATTTTCTTCTATTAGCAATAACATGTGTGTCCTGCCATTTTTCTCCAAAGTATAAGTATTTTTTCTCCCATCATGAATGAAATTTCTGTCAAACCTCCATGGTCTCCCCAACAAGACATGACATACATCCATGGGAATCACATCACACAAAATATCATCTCTATATCATCCTATCTTAAATTTAACTAGCCATTGTTTAGTTACCATTACCTAGTGTCCTTTCCACAACCATGAGACTCTATACGAACTCGGATGTGCAGTTGTCTCCAGCTCCAGTTTCTCCACCATCTCTATGGATACTAAGTTATCATTGTTTCCACTATCAATTATCACCTTGCATACTCTATCTTTATTATAGCAAGAAGTTATGAACAAACTATTTGTCTGCACTGATTTTTCAACCTCTGGCTCTAGCTTCAAGAGAACCTTCTTCATCATCAAATATTTTCCATCTTCTGCACCTTTTGCTTCAACATTCCACTTCTACGCTTCCTAAATGTGATCTTCACCTCCTTCATTCTTTCTCTCAGGGCATTCCCAAGACACATGTCATGTCTTTCCACATGCAGAACACTTCACCTCCCCTCCTCTGCCTCTTCCTCTTCCTCGAGGAAAAGAATTTCTACCACCATATTGTCTCTCTCGGGAACTTCTTCCTCTTTCTGAGTGACTGTGTGGTTTTCTAGTCTCAACCTTGGGCTTATGTGCCTTATCATGGACAATTCCCTTGCCTCTATTTATACTTCTACCTCGGCTTCGCTTGATCTATTTTATAGCCAACTTCTCCTCTTCTTTCAGTGCAATCTGATAAGCATCCTCTATTGTCCTTATTGTCATCATGCTTATTTCATCCTGGATTTCATATCTCTGGCCATTTATATACCTAGCAACCTTTTCATCATAGTTTTCTCTCTATCCAACCATGATGTTCAACTTGTAAAACTCCTCTGTGTATTATTTCACTATCATTCTCTTCTGTCTTAGGTTCTGCAACTTCCTAAACAAATTTATCTGATACTCCTTGGGTATGAATTTAGCCTTCAACTTGGATACCATTCTATCCCAAT
Source organism: Picea sitchensis (assembly GCA_010110895.2). Taxonomy (NCBI): domain Eukaryota; kingdom Viridiplantae; phylum Streptophyta; class Pinopsida; order Pinales; family Pinaceae; genus Picea; species Picea sitchensis. Next base: position 52,091 of record SNQJ01S0036800.1, read on the forward strand.
TCTTAATCTTTTGTTTTCCATTGCATCTTCTATCGTCCTGCAGTTCATCCCACCAAAGCGTTGCATGTCCTTTCAATATGGTGACAGCATGTTTCACCTTCTTCTCCTCATCGACATCTTCATAGTCAAAGTAATTGTCCATTGATCTTATCTAGTCCAACAATTCTTCATCATCTAAATTTCCTTCATACATCAGGTTGTCTATCTTCGCTCTAGCTCCCAAGTTGACAACCGCTTTCAGCAAGCGTTCCTCTACAACATCCTCTACTACAACTTCTTCAACTTCCACTTATTTTTTCTCTACATCACTGGCGTCTCCAACATCAGGTGCTCTCCTTTGTGTTGTCTCCATAGAATATAACCATGTGCGAAGTTATCTCATCTCCCTTTCCACAACTCGATTTGATACAAGTGGCTCTGCGCGTCTTCTAGGCGGCATCATGTTGAACTTTCTCCTTCACACAGCTACCACTTGATGTATATGATACCATTGGATGTTATCAGACTACTTCCTATTTCCTACAGAAATTAATTATGTGGATCTAATACCACTTGATGTAGCCCCCCTTCCCTCCTAGGTGTTGCGCAACCTCTCGGTCAAGAATATTCGCAAGGCTGGGTTGAATTAGCTCCTTGGGACACTGCTAGCCCCCAATTCGGTTCAACACAGGCCCTTTTATCACCTTAGGCATAGGTTGTATGGAACTTGCGGGCCCTCCTCCTAGTGCTTTTGACAATATTGAACTTGCGGGTGCTAGCTCCTTCTGTTCACCCCTCTCCTCATGCGACCTAGGACTATGACCTAGGGCTACCCTGAAAGGCACTTCGGACTTTGTTGTTTGGGAGTTCTTAACATTCCAACTCATTTTCTTCTAGAAGTGCTTCACACTTGAAGTGACAGATAGAGCGCTATGTGCTTTGACAACTGGCAGCTGGAATTTTCCCTATATGACCTAACGACACATGTCCACTTTGGATCAACGACCACAATTTCCTTCACTAGATCAGCGTTCAAGAGTTTTGGATACTCTGCCTTTACTTTCCTCCGAAGGACTCTTCCTCTGAAATTTGTGGATCTCTACCATGTGTCCTCTCTGGATCCAATGGTCCAGTTCTCCTCACTCTTCATGACTTCGATAGGGACCACCATCTGTACTACGCAATTTCTATGAAACTATTCCTCCCGTGCTTGCTTATTCCCTACCACGTATCCTCCTCATAGCCAATGGATAGAATTACTTTGCGGCCTAAGGAATTTGGTGATCCCCACTCCTCAAACACTTTAAAACCTCTGAATCAAGAAGTGTCAAAATGCTCCACAACTAACCTTTGTGCAACTCTCCCATATCTGACGGTTTGGAACGATTATGCTCCCTCCTGAATGGATATTGCTCATTGATTTATGAAATCTCTAATAGTTTCCTCCTTATTGAAGGATTATCTCCCGCTATCTCTTCTAAGATTGTTCTTCTTCAAAACCTCTAAATCCTCGAGAGCGTTTCTTCGACACTTAGCCAAAATCAACCCTATGCACACTTTGCAATAGGGTTTCCTCCACAACTTAGCTTCTTTGTGGACGAATGTGCACACCTTGCAATAGTTCTTACACCCTTCTACAAATACTATTAAGTTACTTCTCCTAGGCTTCTAAGTCAAAAGACTATGTCGACACACTCCTTGCGAACAATATGCACTCCCTACATACAAAGATCCAAGTTATCTCTCTTGGACTTGTTCCTTCTCGACACTCTGAAATTCTCAGAATGACTTCTTCGATACTTAGCCAAATATCGATCCTGCACACACCTTGCAACAAGAACCCTTCAACTTAACTCTTGATGGGTGAATGTGTACTCCTTGCAACAATACCTATATGGTTTGATTGTTCCTCCCGAACAATATGACTCTGAGTGTGTTTCCTCCTAAGAACACTTTCAATCTATCTCTGTTGAGCTTCTGAGTCAAAACAAACTATGTCCCCCACACCTTACGGACACTTATGCACTCCTTGCAAACAAAAGTTTCACGTTATCTCTTTTGAGCTTCTGAGTCGAAATAGAATATGTCAATGCACACCTTGGGGACACTATACACTCCTTGCATAGGCTCATAGAAGATAAACAATTTAAACTTATCTAATATATCATGGATTCATACATTCAACCATGTAAATGCATTCATAACATAAGAAAAAGTAATATCATATACATGCAACTAAACAGAAAGCCTACCATTCATTCATTTAGATAGACACAGTAACAACAACACCAAATATTTGGATCAACACTTATTTGTTATATTCATTCAAATGATATGTACATGGACTCATACAATTCCCTTCAGCAGCTCTCAGCAACTCTCAACAATCTTCAGCTACCATAATCTTTAGCAGCCTCATTTGGGCATACAATACATTTATTTATACAAGAGGGCTCATATATCTTTTCCCTCTGACTACCTTAGAGCTATCCTATCGAATTAAAAGCTTTCAACTACTAAGGATTTATTACAATAAATGTTCAAGAAAGACATATAAGAGAAAATGCTTTGAATCTGTATTGCAACTGGCTACATTAAAGAAAATACATCTCCCATCGATCTCATGCGATGGTTCAACCTCCAAACATTTAAGATCGTATTTAATTTCAATCTTTTCCAAACATTACATTGATATGCCAACTTTCAAATTTAAAAAATTCTTCAAAATGTGCACTAAGGCGCTGAGTTGTCTTCCACTTGTGCTTTGATGATGATGCTGCTGCATCATAGTTGCATGAGTAAATTAGCATGTTGTGTTGTTGTAATTTTTATGATCTTCCTACCCCTTGGTTTCCTTTATATGTATGGGGAAATTTTAAATAAGTATTTAGAAGGATAAGTTGTATTTGTAGTGACGGGTCTCAACTTGGGGGCCAGGTGTCAGGTACATTACAATATGGTGTCATAGCTTCTAGTTCAAACATCGAGCTTGTATGGGCCAAGATCAATGAAAATTTGGAAAAAATCATTGTTATATATTTTGGGTCTGTGACATATTTTGGGAAAATGATGAATTCCGAAGTGAAATCCCCATATTTATGAGAAAGATTCAAGTTAATTTTCCCTCAGAATTGTCTAAGAGGTGATCAAGGGAGTCAATCTATCAATTGCAGAGTTAAAATTTGACTATGAAGGTCAAAATTTATGTTTTAATGGTGGATAAAGAAGTTGGGAGAGTTTATGGATCGACGACTGAAATCATGTTTGATTTTGACATCAACAACCCAGATTCATTGTAGATTTATTAAAACTTATAAGTTTTGGAGTTTTACAAATGGAGTAGATCGATGATAGTTAGGATATGTTTCCATAGTTTTGCAAATGGAGCAAATCAATGGTCGAGACTCATCGGTAGGGTTCGGAGAAGTATGATGAATCAATGGTCAAGATCATTTATACTTGGAGATTGATGACCCATATTAATCTTGATTTTGGTTGAAAAAATATAAGTATCATATTTCAGTGAAATTTGTTGGAAAAATTGGTTTTCCAAGAGAGACCGCCAATGGTCGATGGTCATATCGATAAGATTGGCAAAGTTTGTAGTAAACCAAGAGAAATTGTTGATCACCAATGGTTAAGTTCTATAAATCAAAAAAGTTTTTGGTTCAGCCAAGGGAAATCATCAATCATCAATGGTCAAGTCGATAAGATCAGCAAGGTGTTTTGTTCTTCCAAAGGAACCTGTCGATCGTCGATGAAGGGAAAGGGGAGGATGACATTTCATGCCACATTATCATCCATTTGTATTTCTACATTAGTGTTCATATGTCATGCCAAAAAATCTATATTACCATGTCAATGTCCATGTGTCATGCCATGCTAGCATCTATGTCATGCCACATCATCCAAGTTGCCATGTCAGCCAAGAAATGACCAACCGTTGATGATCAATGTTCGGAAAAATTCATGAACAAGTCTAGTCCACCGAAAGAAATTGTCTATCACCAATGATCAAGGTTCGAAAAAAATCACGAACAATTTTAGTTTGCTAAGGAAATCATCGATCGTTTATGATCTAGGTTCAGTGAAATTTAAGAACAAGTTTGGTTTGCCAAGGAAAATCGTTGATCGTCAATGGAGTTTCGAATCAATGGTCCAAATCACTTTTCGATTTGGGCGATCAATGGTGGAGATTCATCCGTGGGCCTAAAGAAGGTTTAACGGATGAACGACTGATATTACCCCCAATTTTGAGATCGATGACTCTAATTAAAATATTCTTATAACATTAAAATAGTCAATTTTTCTATGAAATTTTATAATTTTCGAAGGTCATCAACTTGCAGGAGTGTTTTGAAGCCCTAAATGACATTTTTAGGTAGTCAAAATCGAAATATATATGTGTACCTTTGCCAGACAAAGTATTTTCTACTTAAAATTAAAAATCTTAGTGAGAGCTTTCCAACAAGATATCCCAGATGCAAAATAGAGATTGTATGAGCAAGTTAAATTTGAAGCAGTGCATGGTATAATTCCAATACCAATTTACTTACATAGGGAATAACACCTTGCTCAATAGTCATTTTGGGATAGAGGAGTAGTCTATGGAAAACCATGAACCATACACGACATCCATGGAACCATATTTGTAATCTAGGTATTTGAAAGTGACTGGATGAGAGAGAAGACACATGTAGCATATAGAGTTAAAAATGGGAAAACAAGCAAAACTTATGCAAGTCATAAATATCATCTTGGAGCCTAGATAAAAGTTGAATTTTGATAGATCATTCAAAAGGTAGTTACGAAGATAAAAAAAAAATTGGGATTCTATCAAAATTATGAAGGATTTGGCAAAGGGATTCTTAAACATGGCTAAAATTGCTAATCCATTGAAAAAATGTGCAAAAATGGCAAAGTTGTCATTTCCAGATTGCTACAATTTTTTACTGGAGCATCAGTTGGACATTATGAGAGTTGTCGTGAATTCATTATTAGTATTATCATCCATGTCACTTAGAAAAGTTTCCTTGGTTCTCGACAAGTTTACCTCTGTAAGTGGTAAAAAAAAATTGTTCGAGATTATTTGCACCAGAGAGAATGGTGCACAAAAGGGGTAAATTGGCAATATTCAATTGACTAACTTTTTTCTCGGTTCTCAGAATTGAGAAATAAAGTAGTCATCAAAAACTATTGGATAAGAGAATCCATATATACACTCTAAATTTAGTTTTAAGTTGAATATTTCTCAAGGGATCAGAAGGAAGGTGATTGGTGGACTTGAAGGACATTATTGAATAGAATGGGAGTTTTAGGAAGCCATAACTTTTAGCTCATAAATCAAATTGAAGCATGAGTATGGTCATTGCAAAGGTAATACATAGGAAAACATGATGAAAGGTATAATTTCTTTAGGGGAACATTGGTTTTCTCCATAAAGTTGCAGGAAAAAGTGGAATTGGATTCCATGAACCATATAACTACTCAATGTGAAGATTTTGCCAAATAATGTCAAAATTTGGAGAAACATTCCCAGATGATAGAGGTGAGTGCCAGAGGTGATTGATGGGTAAATAATAGTGTGTATTCTCATGCTAGTGCATATGCATAACTATAGAGGAACATTTGAAGTGTAATATCCTAGTAATTAAAAATGGGGTTGAGCTTAATAGCACTAGGGAATTGTTAATAAGTAGAGGAACACTCAATCAGAGAGTGTGTGTGAAGGGATTGCTAGAAAGGGGATCATATTCCACAAATGAGGATTGTGTGGATATGTTCCATATTAATCCTAAGTTCCATTGGATAGGGAATCAAGTTGAATCTTGTACAGTTGGTTGAGGCATCAAAAAGATTGCAGAGGGAAGTGTAGGGATACAAAGCAGGTGTTGAAAGGTTGACAAAGACTTAGGAAGAGAAGAGAAAGTTTAATATTCAGTTTCTATAGAGTCGTAATGGATTACAAGGGAGAATAAACATATATTCTCACATAAAAAATGAATCCAACAAGTGAATAATGTCATAGTATGCATAGGGAGTTAGGGAAGACTCCATAGCCTTGAAGGTAGAAATGTAATGAAGGAAGAAAAGATTGTTGCAAGAGAAGAGAAAGGATATCATGATATGAGGTGTGAATCATGAAGTGGATGAGTCATCTCTATGTTCAAGCATAGGAATGAAGGAAGAAGGAATTGTTAGATATGATCTAACAACTAATTTTGTCTAAAAATACTTAAGCAAGAAAGACACTTATGTTATCAGAGTGCACAGTGAAATCCTGGTATAAGTGAAAGGAAGGATGGAATAATGAAGGTTCATTTTCACTTCTAAGTATCAATGGAAAATACAGGACTCCATTGGAAGTAGTTTAGTCTTGAGCAGATGAATAGGGATTTGAAATAAATTGCTATAATGCTAAATGGTTAAGCAGGTTAGAAAATGTTGCAGTGTTAGAAGGTGGAATGATAGACAATTACATCATTCCAATGTGCAGGAAGAATTATAGTAGGGTAAAGTTGGGGTATGTTTGCATGAGTGGGAGCAGTTTCCAATAAGGCATATTGGCTTGAAATTCTTAATAGTCAAGTTTCACTTGGAAGGAGGATGCTTAGCAAGAAGAATCAGTAATTGTTGTTGTAATCTAGGGAAAGTAGGGAGTGTCACCAATAGAACCTTGCATAGCCATCATAGAGATACATGCATACACATAGACATATATAGAGACATACATAAGTAATGAGAGCCCAAATAACAGTCCTTTTATTATATGATAGATAGCACAACACAATTACATATAACCTCTCACATGAATCTATCTAAGCCTTCATGTGCTTATCTATTTATACCTCTATCAGGTAGTTGTAACTACTTAACTGCCTAGGTCGGTTGGTTAACAGAGACTCTGACCAACTTCTACTTCTAACTACATTGATAAACCAAGAAGTTATAATTTGACCTTCGGGTCTAGTCGACATGGTCAACTAGCCCCTACAACATCTTCCCAACCTCAATTCCTTGCTCGTCCCAAGCAAGTGGGGGTCATACAAAATATTTTTTTTTCATATTTTGATTACAATATTACAATACAGATAAGTATAAAATGAAGAGAGAAAGATAAGTATGTAATAAGAAGAGACAAAATCTTTATATGGACAGACGACTTAAGGTACTATTTCCGATTGTGTTGTTGTGCCTAGAGTTCCACTACTGGTCGAATCAACTGTGTCTCATATGCCTGGTGTTCTTGTGTTTTACTAGGTTGAATATATCATTTTCATGTGAGTAGGTTGCTTCCTATATACCATTATGAAATTTTGACTTCCTAATACTCTATTTTGGCATCACCCTTAGATCGGTTTCCCAGTCATTTCTTCCCGCGCTGGAGTGTTTCTTGGAAGGTTTTTTCCAAATTTTATTTTTGCATCCAACACACGAAACACTAATTGTTTCTACCTTCACCAATAGGTTTAGGAAACCCCAAAGGATCCCTATGTTCCATTATGTGAAGGGGAAATTCCTCTTCTCACATCTGGGCCAAGATGGTTGACCTGCTTCTGAATTCTGGAAACCTAAACTACTAACTTTGTCCAACTCATGGTTTATTCTCTAGTATTTATCTTTCTACAGAGTGAATTCTCTCCTTACTTGGATTTTTTATATAGATTTTAGGTTTATGATATTGAAGTTATTCCCAATTGGTAGCATAATTTCCCCACATGAGGCTCGATTTCCCCAGATTGTGAAGCACAAGAAAAGGAGGTAGTTGTTGATTTGAATCATGTTGTTATGAGTGTAACTACTTTGAGGTACATTAGTGGATATGGCTTATCATAATTGGGTAGTTATTGAATGAACGTGGTTCCTTTTGCACATTGATATCCCTATGGTTGTTGAACACATGCTTGTGCAAACCTCATACGATAATCCTGGTCATTTCTTCGTGAATGTTGTGCATGATAATATAGTTTGTAGGTGGTTGTGGCATACTTTTCATTATGATGTCGATCATTTTTAATTATGTTATTATTATCCATCCGTTCCTTTCATAGATTGAATGTACTTATTTTTCTGACATCGACATCTCTTTGACCAGCGATTTTTCGGGTTCAAATTTCAAAATATCGATTGTTGCTATATGGTCGATATGTGAGCCAACCAACGGGAGCTCTTGAGCCATCTTTATCTTATTCGATGTCAGCATTGGCTTGCTTGTTCATTATTTTTTTCTCATTTTTACTGAGTCTGAATGGTGTCATATTTTTTCATTCCAATCATGTCCTTTTGATTTGTTTTCTTATGATCTTTTCTTGCCTTATCTATGCTTGCTTGAACCATGCTCACTTTCACCTGAACTGATCCTTTCACTCGATTATTTTCTTATGAGTATTTTTCTTAAGTCATTAGAAGGTGTAGAACATCGATAATATCTTCTCATACCTTGTATTAGGCTTGACCACAAGCTGCTTTCTCTCTCCATTTTACTTTATTGTTGCTTTTCCTTTAGTTTTATGGCTATTCTTTAAATACTTTAGCTTTTTCAGTTTTTTATACCTGAATTTGTCTAACTGCCTTTTTTGTTTATTAATTTTAAGTAAGGTTTATTTCCTATAAGTATGATTAGTTAATTTAGTCAGTTTGTGTTGGCAAGTCCCTACTGTACGTTTCCAACAAGGTTCTTTTCTTGTATACTTGATATTTATTTAAACGGGCACCATTGATTAGTTTCTTAAATGGATGCCCCAATAACATTCTAACTTGGACCACTCCAGTCAGTCGAATATCTTCCACCACATAAGGCCCCAGCCATGTTGTTTCCAATTTTTTGGGTTTTCCTCTTATACGAATGTCATAAAGTAAGACTAAGTCTTCATATTTTATCCTTTTTATTCAAGTGATGATCATGCCATGCTTTTTGTTGTTTCTTTTGAACCTCTTGGTGATGGATTTGTATTAACCTCTCTTCTTCCATATTGTTCAATTGGTCTAATTGATATTTCGTGTTTTTTCTCTTGTCAAATTTTGCGATAGTTGCGACTCTATTGGAATTAGTCCAAAATTGTAGTGGGATCACAGCTTCCTAGCCATAGACTAGCTTGAGCAGAGTTTGTCTAGTTGATCTTTTGAATGATGATCTATACTCCCAGAGGATTGCAAGAATATTGTCATCCCAATCATCTTTATTTATACCATAGATCTTTGTAAGTCCCTTGTGTAATGTTTTATTAAAGGATTATACTGCCCCATTTACTTGTGGGTGATATGTTGTCATTTTGTTATGGTTGATTAAAAAAATTCTAGTAGAACTTTAATTGTTTCATTTACAAAGTGAGTTCCTTGCGCGTTGATTAGTGTTAGAGGACAACCAAATATTTTGATTATGTTCTCATATATGAATTTAGTTGCTACCTCTTTGGTACAGGATTTGGATGACTCAGCTTCTTCCCACTTAGTCACATACAAAACCGCAATAATGATGTACTCGGAACCAATTCTTCTTTCCCTCTGTGGAAATGGCTCGATGAAGTCGATAGCCTAGATTTTGAAAGCTCGATTAGGGTTTATTGAACTTAGTGGAATTTTTTTTTTCCACAAGGTTCATCCAAGCCTATAGAAACTATCACATTTTTTAACTTGATCTCGGTATTCTTTATGTAAATTCAGCCACCACAAGCCTGCTTGTAGTACCTTCCTGGCTCTTTTGTTAGCCTGAAAAATGTCCTTCGACTGCTCCTGCATGGGATTCATTGAATATATCCTCACATTCATGTTCTGGAACACATATTCTTAAAACATATTCCATTCCCATTTTGTATAAGTATCTATTAATGATTGTGAATGGTGCATCTTTCATGGCTAGAGTTTTCTTTTTGTTTGTCGGGAGGTCCTTTGGGGCCTTTCCTTCTTCTAAGAAATTGGCAATGTATTCTAACTCTTTAGGTGAAACTTTGACTTTGAATAAATGTGAGTCTCGGAGGTCATCATCGATGTCTGTCGGATCTTCTCATGTTCCTAATCATGAAAGGTGATTAGATGGGACATTCTTTTTCCCTAGTTGAATGATTACATGAAATTCAAATTCCTGAAATAATAGTAACCACTGACAGATCTTGCCTAGATGAATTGGTTTATTGACCAGGTATTTTAACGCTTGATGGTCTGTGAAAAATGTAAAGGGGTTTGCCAATAAATAGTGATGAAAAAAATTTCGAGCAAAAATCATTGATAAGGCTTCCCTTTTTGTAGTCGAATAGTTTATTTATGCTTTATTCAGTTTCTGAATTGCATACGCATTTGGTTGATCCATTGTGTCATCATATGGATGACCTAAAATTTACCTGATAGCTACATTGGATGCATCGACATAGACATGAAACTTTCTCGACCAATCTAGAAATTTGAGAATGGGTGCTTCGACCAACTTCTTCTTTAAGAATTCGAAGGATTCTTGGCAGTCTTGACTCCATTTGAATTTGACATATTTTCGTATAAGCTCATCCATTGGGAAGGTGATGTATGAGTAGTGGTGTATAAACTTCCTATAGTAGCCAGTATGACCCAGTATAATTTTGATCTATTTTTTATTCACGGGTGGTTTTAGATCAAGGATAATATTTATTTTAGCCATGTCGACCTTCACCCCATCTTTACATACCACATGTCTTAGCAGGATTCCAATAGGTGTGGAAAATATGCATTTTCTAATGTTTAGTGATAGTTGAATCTGTCTACGGTGTTCTAACATAACTCGAAGCCATTGTATGTGATTTCTCAGTAGACTGTAGATTTTCCATCTGTTGAAGTATACATCCATGGTTTTGTATATGCACTCTTTGAATGATTTGACTACTATTCTTGAACATATTGTTGGTGCATTCTTCAGTCTGAATGGCATGAATCTGTATGAAAAAATATCCAAATTCTAACACGAATGTTTTTTTCTCCTGATCTTGTTTTGTTATTGGCACCTGGTTATATCTTGAGGATTCATCAGTAAATGAATAGCATTTGTGACCAACGAATTCATTTATAATTTCATCATCAAAAGAGGTGGGGAATGGATCTATCACAGTATGTTTATTGAGTCCCTAGAAGTCAACACAAATTCTCAATTTCTTTTATCATGCTTCTTTGGTTGTACCACCATGGGAATTGCCCATTCTTCCTTGTCGATAGGATAAATAATGCCTTCTTGTAGCATTCCTTCGATCTCTTTTTGAACGATTGGTTTGTACTTATGCGCTAACCTGTATGGTCATTTTTTTATTGGTTTTTCTCCTGGGATTAGTTCAATCTTCATTTCACCCATTTCCTCTACAAGTCATTTCAGGTCGTTGTAGTCACGTGCAAACACATCTTGATATTATTTTAGTAGACTAACTATGTCCGTTGTTTTATTTTCATACCAATAATCACCTACTCGCACCATTTTTAGTCGACCATCATTTGATATGTTGAATTCCTTCGTTCTTGTTTTCACATCCATCCATTATGGTGGCTTTGATTTGTTGAGATGGAATTCTCCTTCTTCAATTTTCGTAAATATTTTTGGGAAGTTGAGTTGTTCTTGGTATTGTTTGTGTTCCATGGATATACTTAATATTTATTTCACATGATTTTGTAGTGTTGGATGGTATTTCTTCCACTGGAAGCTTTGTCCTGGCCATTTTATATTCTCCATGTCGATCCTCCATTGACCAACATCTTTGCTTTTTATTTATGTTGATCTGGTGAAGGAATTTCTAGAAAGATTTGTATTTGGCATGTTGCATCTTTCAAGTGTTCCTCTGCTGGATTAAATTAGAAGTCTTGGACATTATTTTCTTTGATTTCAGCTCAGTTTGAAGTGTGGTCACAGGCTTCTTAAATCTTCTACCATTTTCTTGGTATCTCATTTAATATACTTGGGAAATTGTGGGGGCATACCCTTTCATCCTTGTATCCTATTCTTCACCATTTTCTTTCACAACGTTGAATATGTTATGTTGGATTGTAGCTGATTTTGAATGTGGGAATATCTATGTCTTTGGATAGTTTCTTATTGCCAAATATTTCAATGAAGTATGTCGACAAAGGCGTCCATCTTTGTAATCAGGGAAAATGTGTTTCCCACCATCTTGTAGCCTGGCCTATGAAATTTTCCACAAGACTCTATGTCCTTCCTTGCTCTCCTATGGATTTTTCTACCTCTTCAACATGGGTCAAAGGGGTATGTTGTTTGATGTATCGCAAGGGTTTTCTTATCTGATTGTCGGTCAGAATGAGAGTGGGAGTTTTTCAGGTTATTTTTTCATATACTTTCGGTACATCCTGGATTGAATAGCACATCTTAAGATGTTTCTTTGGAATAACTTCGATAGAATATAAGTATTTTGCATGTGCTTCGTAATTCTCTATCTACTAGTTTTATAAGGTGGAGTCAGAATTATGTCTGACTAACATGGGATATTCTCTCAAAATTTATCCTTCTGTGGTCAGTTCTATATAATATTTTTGTTCATTTTTTATCTGATATAGACATCTGGCTTCTTGATCTTCATCCCATGACTCCATCCATGGTTTTTCTTCCTTTGGATCCAAGAGAATAATTATTTTACTCCCACTTCCTTTCAATTTGATTCTATCTCTTTCCAGGGAGATAATTGCTTTCATTCGTTGACCCCATGGAATACCAAAAATAGTTGCATATGTTGGCATTCCTTCGACAAGGTTGATCACCTCAAAGTTGACCGAAGTCGGTATTCCCATAATTTGTGTGTCAACGTTTCTCAGTATTCCTATTGGTTATATTAATATATGATCATCTAACTTAAGGTAATTCATCATGGGTGCTAGGTTGGGTTGGCCCATTTGTACCAATGTTTCTCTTGGTAAAATATTAACTTGTGAACCAAAATCAATGACCACCTGATTGACCATCATTCCCTTGATCTCCAATTTGACTCGTGGATCGTAGTCTTTTTTGTTATAAGAGAGGTGATTTGCATCCCTAGTCGGTTTCTAACCATCTTTGTATTCTTGCAGTATGTTGAGTAGGTCCAATAGCCTACCTATCAAATGTTTTTCTTTGAGTAGTTGAAAAAAATCCTGGATGGTTTCTTCATTTTGACTTCTTGGATTTTGTTGATCTTCTATGGCATTCCTAAAGAATTTAAGGGTTTCTCTCATTATTTTCTCTTCTTTATCTAGGTTCAGGAAGTTATTAGCCTTCTTTCTTTGGTAATTTTGTGGTGGAGTATGGATGTTCCATCCTACACCTGACCTTGTAACTAGATGTAATTTTTTGGAGTTCCTCACCTCTTCTTTGGATAATGCATGTAGTAGATTCACAATTTTTCTAGGTATAATTTTGTCATGTACTATCGGGCAGTATTCTAGAGAGTGATCTCCAATGTCGCATATGTTGAAAAACTTCATATCAATTATGTCTTTAATAGGACAGTCTGTGTTTTCATAATCATTTTTCTAGTAGTTAGCACAACATGGTCATCCACGACCTCGACCTCGACCATGAAATCCATGTCACCCTCCTTGACCTTGACCACGAACACCAAAATAATCATCTATTTGACCATAGTTGTTTTCTTGGTTGGTGGTTTCTATGTGGTAGATTGTTCATGTATTATTCTGATTTCTAATGTTTAGATGGAATTCTAAAGTTCGGTGATCGGAAGCTTCACAGATGTCGAACCACTTCGTGTTTTTAAAATTGTGTGGACAATCTTGTATACTATGATTAGTTAGGCATTTACATATGTTACAGGATTTTTGGGCTTGTACTTAGTGGAAGTACGTTGTTTGTGTGAACTCGTTTAGGGGACAATTATCCTTTGTGTGTATGTCCCTGGTGCATGTGGTGCACCATATTTCATTGCATCATATGGAGAGATTTTTTATATTTTGTTGCAAATGTTCTATTTTTTCTTCAAGTCTCTCTTTCGTCAAGGAAGTCGACGGGCTATCATCATCTGACTCGACTTGTTGTTCTTTCTATAGCATGTCTTCGTAGTTTTTTATTTCGTATAAATGTAGTGGAGATCAAATTCTTTGCATTATCCCAGCTACATACCACTGGACTAGCAAGTTCTAGTCGATCGTAATCGAGATTTGACTTAGGAGATATTTGAATCTCTTGTCATATTCTCTTACCGACTCACCTAGTCTTTTCTTGATCTCTTTTAATTTTTAAGTTTCCAAATGTGTGATGTTCTAGATTTTGAAGAATGTTAAAAAACTATTCTTTATGTATGCCTTTGACCGAGTTTGGTTTTCGGTTTAGTTCATGAAGCATGTTAAGGCATGGTGCTACAACACAACTCTGAATTAATCCATTTTCTTATCCTCATCTGGAATATTAGTTGCATCCCAAAACTTTTCACATACGAACCAATGGCGTTTTAGGTTTTCCTCTCCTTCATAAATAGGGATGTGGTTGAATCCCATTTTGAATTTCTTGGTGGGGACACTTGGTTTTCTTGGTGTTTTAGTTACTACTTTCGACTAAGCCGTCGAATATTCTGGTCAGTTTTTGTCTACATCCGATAATGGATGATACTCAAGGAATAGTTGTTTCTTCTTGAGTAAAGAATACGCATCCTCAGTTTGGGAATTTTGATCTTTGTATTTGACTAACATTCTTTCTAAAAGTTGTGTCGCTTCTAGACTATAGTTAATTTCTTCTCTCGAGATTAGATGTGGAAGGGGGTTGAGTCGGTGAGGTGCTTTATTTGGATAATCATGTTTTCGACTTCATTTCACTCAGGTTCGACAAACAATGCATCTCGTAGGTTTTCCAGGTCGTCCATTCTATACCATAATATTGCATATTGGTCGTCAATATTCAGCCTTTGTTGGAGAAATTCTCTTATCCTTGGACTGGTTTCTAGTGTAGGAGACATACGTAAAGTTGGTCCAGATTCTTTGTAATCCATACTTTTTGTTTCGTCATCCGGTTGATAGATGTTCAGTTGTGTGTCGCTATATTTGTTGGGTGTCAACACGGTTGTTGTTGTTGCTAACTCTGGTCGATCTCTATCTGATTCTGACTGCTCATGCACTCTGACTAGCTGACCCTCCCCGGACATATTTATGTTAGACTTTTTATTGTTCCACTAGTTACAAAGTTATTCTCTTTTCTATTTTCTTTTATCCCATTCTATTTTCTAGATATTCGTGGATTTCTTATGGGCTTTCTTGTCTCTCGACGACATTTAGGCTTGGTAAATGATACTTCTTATTTTTAAGGCCTCTCACAATCTCAACCGACCCCCCATTGACAACCCAACTTAATCTAAGTGAGGAGCATTGGCCATATTTATTTCTTCAAGAAGTAATCCTAGGATTCTGTTGTATCTTTTCACTATGTGTCAAGAAATGCATCCCACTTTTCGTCTCCTTCTTGGAAGTTGTTATTTGGTAACAATGTGCCTAATATTGGTCAGTATTCGATGATATCACTGGCTCCCTTGTCGAGAAGGAACTTATGAATAAGTGTTGGAACCATGCAGAAAAATTTGTCATGCAATTCAGTGTAGAATTTCTCTTTTATTTTGTCAAGGGATGTTCGATCTTCAATGTCTTGTTCTTATCATTATTTCAATACAGTCGTGTAGGTTCATTCTTCCTTTGTTCGTCAACTTCAGGTCTAACTCCTCATCGAGTTTCAATTTATGCATCACCTGATATTTTAATTTGATGAAACAATGCTTCTATGATAGCTTCAAGGAATATTTTGTGTGTCTCTGAAAATAAACACGACCTTTATTCGGCTAGTGAGAGGTTATTCCTTCTTGCGTAGTTTCTGATGTAGATCTCAATTTTGCGCTCCCACCACTCACGTATGTCTTATTGAGTTAGAATTATGTATACAATTATACATGCTTGAGTTCAGTACTACCAAAAATGGAAGCAGTGTTGTAATCTAGGGGAAAGTATGGAGTGTCACCAGTAGAACCTTACATAGCCATCATAGAGATACATGCATACACATAGACATATATCGAGACACACACAAGTAATGAGAGCCCAAAGAATAGTCATTTTATTATATGATAGAGAGTACAACATAATTACATATAACCTCTCACATGAAGTTATCTGAGCCTTCATATGCTTATCTATTTATAACTTTATCAGGAAGTTGTAACTACTTAACTATCTAGGTCAGTTAGTTAACAGAGACTCCGACCGACTTCTACTTCTAACTACGTCGATCAAACGACAAGTTCTAAGTTGACCATTGGGTCTAGTCGACTAGCCCCTACAAAAGTGGTGCATAAAGGAGAAGAATGACATAGCACAAAGTAGCAAGGATCTACAAGAACTCAAGGACAACCATCTACAACAACAAAAATAAATAATTCAATAAAGTTGAAATAAATGTACATTGAAGTGCATAATGGAAATGATGCATGATGCATATAGTAAATCTAGAATGCATGTACATGAGTGGCATGATGAGAATTAAATGCTTGGTGCATTATGATGTGCATTTGCAAATATGGACATTCTTGAACATGTTTATAGCATGCTTGTAGAATGAGAGTGGTCTGATGTTATATATGAAATAATGATGCTATGATATTTGAATGTGACTAATGGTGGATTGTGTATTCAAGAAAATTGTTTATATCATGGATGAATATGTTGATTATACTGCTACATATGAAATCCATCCATATGCATACAAAGGAGGATGGTGTGAATGTTGACCAAGAGAATTGATGAAGGGATCCTACAAGCTTCTACAAAATATCATTTGATCAAGTAGAAGCAATTAATGTAATAGAAACCATGTAGGTATGCATTTTGGGTTGTCTATGATGCATGAGTGTTGAAGGGAATTGATTCCAATAGAGATGGCCATGTGTGAGGCCATGTTGAGGTTGGAAATGGAAAGGCTATAGAACCATGAAAGTGCATAATGGTTTTCCCCTGTATAACCGTTGTTGAATGCAACCTCCATGAAAAGGAGAACACCTTATTTCAGAAGTTTTTACGGAACCTCCCTGAAAAATTTATACCTTCTCTATTTATTGTGGAGTTTGTTAGCAGAGACGGGCGAATGGAGGTTTTTTAGGAGGGTTTTTTTATCGGTGTTCATTTAAGGTACATACTCAATAGTGTGCACATAAAAACTTAAGCATTGGTGCTTCAATGTTTAAAATCATCGTCATACATTATAATAAAAATAACAAGAATTGATAAAATCGCACCAGTGTCGTTGACCATTACACACTTGTTATTGGAGAAATATCACCAATATGGTAAGAAGATCTCTCTAATATCTACCTATTGAGCCTAGAAAGATAGTGGGTCTATAATTCTATGGGTTTCCTAGACTCAATCAAATAGATTCACAATTAACCTATGGAGTGGTAGAGATAGCATACCTTTCATTGTAGGTTGTCCTTCGTATATCCCAGCTAATGAAGATATAAAGTTCTAGCTCCAATATCTGCAACCTACTTCTTGCACACAAAAGATAAGCAATTCCTTTCTACCTCTCTACTTTCTGTTAGAATCCTAGATTCAACTTGGATCTAATCTTATCTATAATGGAATAAACCATACCAT
Source organism: Picea sitchensis (assembly GCA_010110895.2). Taxonomy (NCBI): domain Eukaryota; kingdom Viridiplantae; phylum Streptophyta; class Pinopsida; order Pinales; family Pinaceae; genus Picea; species Picea sitchensis. Next base: position 69,644 of record SNQJ01S0036800.1, read on the forward strand.
ATTTTTACATCAATTACAAACACTTGTAGGAGGAAAACCAGTGATCTATTGATGAATATAGAAGAAATACATCAAATTTTGATACCTTGGATGTTGATACAATTCCCCTTTGTCTCCTTTCTCCTTGTTTTTCCTCAACTTCTTGATCAGTCAAATCAATCTAATTGATGGTTGCTCTGAATAGGAAAATCACCTCTGCAATTGAATAGTATAACTCTGCAAACGATTCTTCCTCTCTCTTGCTTGAGACTTGTCTTTATTATATATATCCTTGGAAGAGGCTTGGGAGGGCTTCTAGACCTTCTATAACCCATTATAAACTTGAATAATGTGAGTTCCTAGGCTCATGCCATGAATATACAACTCACCCATCGCTTAGCTCTGTGTAAATCATTGAATCTAGAAGGTTTCATAGATCATCACTTGTTGTAGTACTAATGACATATGATGATCATCGCACATTGTCTCCTATTATTCTTACGATGACCCTCAAAAATGTCCTAAATATGAAGCAAGAAATGTGTTTTGGCTTTCATCTTCTGCTAGATTCCCTTCTGGCATGTAGGGTGGAAATTAAATCTATAACAGCACGGGTGTGCATTATTGTCATCAAGTGCACCATGGTAGGGTAAATGAAAAAAAAGTACCAAAACTATTTTCATTGTTACACTTCATCCCATGATTCCAAACTCTCAATCAATCCTTCCAAAGACACCATGTTTCTGGTGCTCTATAGTGACTTGGTTAGCTCCATTGATAGATTCCACACATTTCCAAATTTTGGAAATTACCACAAATTTTAATTTCCACTCAATGGTGAAACCATGCCTCATCGGGACATAAGAGAAAGTTGAATTGCTTATTTCCTTCCTATTTTCATTTTCATCCAATTAAAATTTGAATTTAGCTTAAAATTTGGCATTTTTTTCTATTTTGTTTTTCCAATTCCACGCGGTGCACCTAAATGCTTCAGCTGACCCCAAAGCAATGTGTCTTGTGTTAAATTCAAAGTAAGCACTATGTCTAGTGCGCCTAATATAAACATACGCATCGATTCCTTTCAAGGAAGAGCGTCGCGATAAATTTTAAAAACAAAGTGTTGCATCCTTTGGAATGTCTCGCAATCGATACGTAATTGGTTTATCCCCACACTAGTGCATTCAACTTAATTAAGTGTGTCGATAAATTTACGATATATAAAATTTAACATTACAGTGCAACCATTTTAACCAAATGCACCATTGGTTTTTACATAACCACACTAGGACATATATTTGTTGGATTATTGAGAGGGGGGGTGAATCAGTAATAGAGATTTTTAATCCTTTTTAACCACGGTATATAATTGTTTTTTTTCTTTATGAACAATTTACCAACAACATTCAATCATGTGAGGAATACATAAACCATAAAAAATGAGCAATCACACACATACACAGTACACCATTATTTTACGTGGAAGCCCAATGCGAGAGAAAACCATGGAATGTTTTTTCTTATATGTCTTTAAGAATTACATTCATTGGAAGCACCAACTTCCTTTTTTTTTCAGCTGCAACTAGAAGGAGGCTCCAACCCCCTATTTTCAGGCTACAACCTGAGGGAAGCTCCAACTCCCCAATTATTTGGCTATAACCAGAAGGAGGATACAACCCCCTATGTTCTCCGGCTAGAACTGGAAGGTGGCTACAACCACCTACCATTGCCTCGTCATGTTGCCCTAAAGTTAAATTCTTAATATATGATGAAACCACTGCCACATTTTCACTATGAGATATACCACTATAAACATGTACCAATCTATGCCAACCACCTGTACCCAACCTATACCAATAGCTTGTGATCAACCTGTACCTGTAATCTGCTTGTACCAACAAAAACCAATAGGTGTGCAACATGTCTGTGTTGTATCTCACATACGTACACGACATGTTTGTACTACAACATGCATATGTATGTAGCATTTATATACTGCAGCATGTGTACACCTTCTGAAAACCAGGGTTTTCACCTTTCTGAAAAAATCTGACGCTTTGTTGTCTCTGTCACCTCAACCTGCAACATGTCACTGTGTTCAAACTATAGTTGTTCCCTATGCATAAATTCTCATATATATCCTTTAACCAAATGTATCTATGTCTCTCTAGTCATGTTCCATACATGTGTATACAATCATGATCAAGTGTAATAACCCTCACATGGACTAGACATCAAAACCTCATTGATATGCAGCTTCAAACTATACCAACAACTTTAGCAACATAACATAACCAAAATCCCTCAACCATGTACCAAGAAATACAAGAGATTCATCAACACTCAAACGAACAAGATGTACCAATGATAAATATTAGATATACCAGTACTATTGTTCAGTAGATTTGACCTATATAGTAAGTTCCATGCAACCAATATCCTCTCTAGGTAAAATCCTCAAACCCCCATAACCATATCTCATGTAGACAGCGATATCCAACTACACATAAAAACAAGACATACCTTTTGAACCTGTAGATAGATCTATTGTACCTGATCACTGTAGACCTTCCTTGGAGCTTTCTTCTAGACTCTAGAGACCTGTCATCTTCATCACCTCAAGCTTTCATGGCTTTTCCAAATTGTACGTGATCATTCCTTCTTCAACATGTGTATGTACACACTATGCCCTCCTTCATCATGCGTATGTACGCATTTGTCTCCACCGTAGCCCGTGTACACCTCAAAAACTAGGTTTTTTTTAGTATTTCTATAATTTTCAAACTTTCGTTGTCAACCCTCTCTCACTTCCTCAAACTTGTGTAACTTCGTATGTATCTATGTGTACCTGCAATAAAATTTTCACAAATAATAGATATTCAATGGGCTCATTAGATTCTAATAGGAGACCCTTTCTCTCTCATTTATACTCTCCAAGTAGCTTCCCCAAGGGGTTACCTTATAACCAACTTAACCCAACTTCCTTCTTTAAGGCTAACCCACTTCTAACCACTTGTCCACTTACAACCACTTTATCCACAAATAGTAATTTCTCCACTTCTAGTTGCAACTAATTTATTTTTAATTATTTTCTTAATGCAACCACTTAACCCAAGATTAACTCCCAGTTTCACCCACTTGACTAGTCAACTTCTTCTAGGAGCTTCTATATTAATTTGACTTCTTTGACCTTCTAGAGGCTTCTAGAAAACTCATGAGGGTTCTCCAACTTCACAAGACCATAACTCTCTAACCATGAGGAGTTATGTGGCGTTTCACATATCACTGGAAATGGAACGACATGTACTATCCATATAGAATAGTATTACCTACAAATATACCGATCTTCATACCTTTATACCTCAAACAAACTTGGGTCCCTTAACCATATTACTAAGGATACTGAAATTTGCTACTGGACTTGCTTCAAGGGTTGACATCAATGACAACCAACCCAATTAATCAATAATCTCCTATTAGAATCTAATGAGAACATTGAATATATATTATTTGTGAAAATGGTATTGTAAGTACACGTAGATACATCTGAAGTTATGCAAGTTTGAGGAAGTGAGATACGGTTAACCATGAAAGTTTTGAAATTGCAAAAATACTGAAAAAACCCTAGTTTTTTAGGTGTACGTGGGCTACAGTGGAGAAAAGTGTGTACATACACATGTTGAAAGATGAAAAATCCCGTACATACATATGTTCAAGAAGGAATGTTCATGTACAAGTGGGAAAAGCCATGAAATATTGAGGTGATGAAGATGCCAAGTCTCTAGAGTCTGGAAGCAAGCTCCCAGGAAGGTCTATAGTGATCAGATACAACAGATCTATCTACAAGTTCAAAAGATATGTCTTATTTTAATGTGTAGTTGGATATTGTTGTCTACATGAGATGTGGTTATGGGGCCTTGAGGATTTTCCCTAGAGAGGTTATTGGTTGCATGGCACTTACTGTATAACCTAAACCTACAGAAACATAGTGTTGGTATATCTGATATTTATCATTGGTACATATTGTTAGTTTGAGTGTTGAGGCATATCTTGTATTTCTTGGTACATGGTTGAGGGATTTTGTGATACATGGTTGGGGGATTTTGGTTATGTTGTGTTGTTAAAGTTGTTGGTATAGTTTGAGGTTTCATATCAATGAGGTTTTGATATCTAGTCCATGTGAAGGTTATTACACTTGATCATGATTGTATACACATGTATGGCACATGAATAGAGAGACATCAATGCATTTGGTTAAAGGATATGTACAAGGATGTATTCATAGGGAAAAACTATAGTTTGGACATAGTGAAAGGTTGCAGGTTGAGGTGACAGAGACAGCAAAGGGTCATATTTTTTTAGAAAGGTGAAAACCCTATTTTTCAGAAGGTGCACTAGGCTAAAATATAGACAGGGTGTGTACATATGTAGGCTGCAGTACAGGCAAGTCGCATACATACGTGAGATGTAGCACAGACAGGTCACATACCTATTGGTTTTTGTTTGTACAAGCATATTAGAGGTATAGGTTGATCACAGGCTATTGTTATAGGTTGGGTACAGGTTGTTGGCACAAATTGGTACAGGTTTATAGTGGTATATCTCACAGTGAAAGTGTGGCAGTGGTTTCATCATCTATTTGGGATTTAACTTATGGGTGGCAGGACTGGGTAAGGACATGTGGTTGTAGCCACATTTCAATTGTAGCCAGAGAACATAGGGGGTTGTATCATCCTTATGGTTGTATCCAGATAATTGGGGAGTTGGAGTAATCCAGGTGGATATTGGTGGCCACCCACCTATTCCAATTGGCTCCTCTTGACAATTTTTAGTTCATCACGTTCTACTGTAATTCTTTGTAATTGTGGGTTCTACACTTTTGGGGTTGTTTGAAGCCCTACACAACTTCCAGGTGCATATTGGTGGCCTCACACCTAATCCAACTGGTTGATTTTGTATGTTTTCATGTCAATACGTCTTTTTGTACTTACAGGGTTGTTTCGGGGCCCTAAACAGTATTTGTTTGGCTTAACACTGGCAAATTGTAGATAGGGTCAAAGTTTGATGACATAGTATGTAGTTATAGAAAATACTTTTCCAAGGGGCTATGATGTGCCTAAAATAGAGGTGGTATGCAAAATTTATGACTTAGAGAAGTTGAGGTACCAACTTACCCATCAGGGCCCACACAACTTTTGGTGTTTCACCTCCTAGGGTTAGGTTTTTGGATGACTAGGGTTTCAACATTCATGAGTAATGCTAAAAAGGAATCTAGAGCCTCATTGTAATCATTATGCTCAGATGGATGTGTGTAGCAGCCACATCTCTTCTCATAGATAGCTACCACCATTCGAGCAAGTTGTTTTCAGTTCTACAGTTTTATAATTTCACCCTATTTTATTTATTCAATAGAAGTTATAGTTCACTGGATATTTGTTGTTTCTCTCCATATATTTGTGTTATTGTATTCAGTATGTTATTCATTTCATTCCTCTCATAAATCTAGATCAATGGTATCAAATCGGTTTTCTCTTCATTTATTTTTCTTCATGCATGTCCCTGACAAGATCTGGGTACAAGAAATTGGGACTTGAACCAGTCGAGCCTTTGTAAGATTAGTTGCACTGAGCCCAAAAACAACTGATGGGGGATGAAAAGAAATATGATGGAGCAGGATATCCTTTTAAAATTTTTATAGAGGAATCCCTTACATGATAAAGGAACGAAATGATGGAAAACTTTGCATAGATCCTTCGGTGGTTTCCCATAGGAGATGCATATTCATTAAGCGTCCACGCAACCCCCTTCAAGGTACAGGTAAATTTTGATATTCCATTATTTGAAGGACTGATAGATGTAGATGTTGTAGATAAATGGTTGAATCTACTCGAAGGGTATTTTTCGGTCAACAATTTTTCCGATAGGGAAAACATTACTTTTTACTCCTCAATGTCATCCCCCATGTTAAAGACTGGTGGGATACTTACTCTAAGCAAAGGGCCATAGAGGAATATCCAATATTTGCAGTCTCACCCATGTGGGATTCCTTTAGGGATTCCATTAAATAATAGTACTACCATGTTGGAAGCTACGAGGACCAGTACACAAGATGGACCACCCTGCGTCAGGAAAGGGACCATAAAGTACCAAATTTCACCAATATTTTTCATACCCTTCAAACCAAATTGGGTATCAAAGACTCTGAACAACATCTGGTGCTCAAATACAACGGATTTTGGCATAGATACATTCAAACATAAATGGATTTTTTAGACATCGCATCATTGGGTATGGATTATAGATATGTTGTCAAAATTGACCAAAAATTTAAGCAGTAGAGGTGAGAGTTTGGATATGCAAACTCCTCACAACTGAAGTAGGGAAAAGGTGGCCCCAACCAAAAAAACAAGGGACAGAGAAAAGATGGCCACTCTTAGGAAAACAAGTCCAAGCCACAACACAATAAGGGTAATGAGTATTCGAAGAAGGACACGGGAAAATGGTGTGAATACCATAAAATCCCTTGGCACAACACTGAAGAATGTTGCTCCAAGCAGTCACTGGTGGCTAAACTAAAATATTTTGAGTTAGAGGAAAATTCTAACTCCAAATCAAATCTAGAAGGAGGAAAGTGGATTATCGATGTTGAACCCATTGCCACTATCGTTACCACCATATTTCATCCAAGCAAACTAGAAGAACCAGAGGAAGGGAAATGCCTCTTTCACTCACATATGTGGGTAAATGGGGAAATGCTTCATTTCATTGTCGATAGCGGAAATTAGAAGAACCTAATCTCAGCAAATTTTATCAAGCAGTTGGACCTGTCGACGACACCATACCCGTAGCCCTAAACCATCGGTTGAATTCACCAAGGAAGAGATCTTCGCATCAACCAACAGTGTTGTCTGCCCTACGGCATCAAGCCCTTCAAAGACAAGGTATTGTGTTATGTTTCTCCCCTTGAAGTTTGTAATTTTATTTTAGGAAAACCATATTTGTGGAAGTGACATGTTGTGTATGATTCTAGACCCTGCAGTGTTATTATTACTTTGGGTATACAATTGTACATCATACCAGAGGTATCACCACCTACCACTATTTCTTTAATCTCTGCTAAGAAATGTAGTAAGTTCATTTCACATACCGGGAATTTCCTCTTCTTTTTGATCCATGCTCACAGTAAGCAAAAGGTCGTCACCACATTTGTGGCCTCTATAGAGAGCCTCTATTTTCAGAAAAATCAAGTGGACGGGATAGTGGAAGATTACAGAGACATCTTCTCCTCAACCATCGGGGTACCGATGCACTACCAAGTCAAACATCAAATTGATCTAACCCTCAGTGCACCTTTTCCTAATGGACCAGTCTATCGTAGCTCATTGATGGAAAATGATGAAGTCAAGCGTCATATCCAAGAGCTTCTTCAAAAGAGACACATCAGACCCATATCCTCCCCTTGCACAAGCCCATTTGTACTAATGCAGAATAAAGATAGGACCTAGAAGCTCTACATTGATTACAGAGCATTAAAAAAAATTACAATCAGGAAATGATATCGAATTCCCCGAATTGACGACCTTCTTGAACAACTCAAGGGGGAAACTTTTTTCAACAATATTGACCTCAAGTCTGGCTACCAACAGGTTCCCATCAAGCCAAATGATGTATGGAAGACAAATTTCAAATCTAAAGAAGGTCTATTTGAATTGTTGGTCATGCCCTTTGGCTTAACAAATGCACCAACGAATTTCATGAGGTTGATGGATGATGTATTGAGACCCTTCATCAATTCTTTTGTGGTGGTATATTTGGATGACATCTTCATCTTCAGTAGAACTTGGGAGGAGCACATGCATCATATTCAACAGGTTTTGAGCACTATGCAGAAGCACAAGCTATATGCCAACTTCAAAAAATGATCCTTTGGCATGAACAGGGTCCAATACTTGGGCTACATTGTTGATGAGCATGGGGTACATGTGGATCTAGCTAAGATCCAAGTCATTTATGACTGGCCAGCCCTGACCATACTAACTGATCTTTGGAGATTCTTGGGACTTGCCAACTTCTGCCAATGGTTCATGTTGGGATTCTCCCATATTGCATGGGCCCTTAGCCAAGTGACCAAGTGTGGTGGTAGGGATAATTTCACATCGAGGAAGTCACAACAACGAGCATTTGATTATCTAAAACATCGCTTGCTCTCATCTCTAGTACTCTCCTTAACTGATCTACAACAACCATTTTATATTGAGACTGATGCATCAGACTATGTTGTAGGCACAATTCTCACACAACATGGTCATCCGATAGAATACCATAGTGAGAAACTTTCAAATTCTGTCTAGAAATACCTCACCTATGACAAGGAAATGTATTCCATTGTACAAGCATGTCATCAATGGAAAAATTACATTCTGGGAAAGGAGAAGATCATCCACACTGATCACAAGCTTCTGCATTTCATACAGACACAGGGGAATTTGGAGAATGACCACCATTAGAAGTGGTCCACCTACCTATAGCAGTTCCATCTCAACATCAAGTATAAGACAGGGATCACAAATCATGTCACTGAGTGCCTCAGTCGAACTCCAGTGGTTGCACTCACCACAATGCTTCAGTCATGTGGGCATGAGGCATATGAGTGGCACAAACTTTATCAGGAAGATCCGGACTTTGCCACCACCTATCATCTCTTGGGTAGAGGCGTGAATGTCACATATTTTCATATTCAGGATGGAATTTTATTCCATTTGTTCCATCTCTATATTCCTACAAGCGAGCGTGCAAATCTTATTTGGGAGGCTCACTACAGTCGAATGGCAAGACATTTTGGCGTGGAGAAAATTGTGGTCGTTCTATAGAAACATTTTTATTAGCCAAAATTTCGATAGGACATCAACAATTATGTCATATATTGCACTACCTCTTCCATTTCTAAGCCAACGATCAATAAGCAAGGCTTATACATCCCTCTTCCTACTCCTGAGAAGCCTTGGGAATCCATCTCGATGGATTACATGTCTAGCCTTTCGTCCACCAAGAAAGGAAATGATTGTGTATTTGTGTTGGTTGATCAATTTTCAAAGATGGTCATTATCACAACCTGGAAGAAGAGAATCACAATGGTAGATACTGCCAATATTTTCTTCGAACGAGTGTGGGTCCATTTTGGGATACCACATACAATCATCTCTGATTGAGATAGTAGTTTCCTCAACATATTTTGGTTGAGTCTTTCGTCATTGTTGGACACCAAGCTCATTAAATCCACTGCCTTCCACTCTCAAACTGATGGCCAAAAAGAGGTCGTTAATTGAATGATGGTGCACATCATGTGCATGTATAACTCTAATAATTTGTGTACATTGGATGAGAGTCTTACCTATGTTCAGTAGAGCTACAACATGGATCTCCATAGCTCCACCCGCCATAGCCCCTTTCAGGTGGGGCTGGGATTCCAACCCTTGGGTCCCATTGATGTTGCACTACCTATTGAAACAACATAGATAGATTCTTCCCATGTTCAATCTAAGGCCAACAAAGCCACTAGATTCATTGAGTGGATTCAACACATCCGCCAACAAGTCCATGATATTTTATAGAAAGTCAATGATAAGTACAAGTAGCGCCATGATAAACACCAGATACCGCACAAGTTTTAGGTGGGAGACAAAGTCTGGTTACATTTGTATAAAGAGCACCTTACAGAGCCCCATCGGAAGCTATGTGCACTTCTCTATGGGTCTTACACTATCACCAAGGTTGTGGGTAGCAATGTTTTTGAGCTCAACACTCCACCCTTCCTTGGCTTGCACCGAGTGTTCAATGTGGACCTCCTTCGGCCATATTTTCAACCATTATTGGACACATAAAATATCATAGAATAGCTGACACCAAAAGAGATCAACCCTAGCTACATGGAAAAGGAATCCACTGATCAGCTAGTGGACACACATGTCAAGGAACTCGTCAATAGAGGATCCAGCTTTATAAGGTTGTTAAGGTAGGGCAAATTCTACACCAAGGCAAGTGGCTCACCAGGGTCCAAATTCAGTAGAAGATTCCTCACTTGATGGGGGAACTCAACGCAATGGATACCATTTCTTCCTAATGGGGGAGGACTGATCTAGGTGGATATTGGTGGCCACCCACCTATTCCAACTGGATCCTTTTGACAGCTTTTAGTTCAGCACGTTCTTCTATAATTATTTGTAATTGTGGGTTCTACACTTATGGGGTTGTTTGAATCCCTACACATATTCCAGGTGGATACTAGTGGCCACCCACCTAATCCAACTCATTGATTGTGGATGTTTTCATGTCAATACATATTTATGTAATTTCAGGGTCATTTTGGGGCATAATGTGTAGTTCTCGAAAAGACCTTTCCAATGGGTTATTACACACCTAAAATGAAGGTTGTATGCAAAATTTATGACCCCGGGAAGTTGAGGTACAAACTTACCCATCAAGGCCCACATAACTTTTGGAATTTCACCTCCTAGGGTCAAGTTTTTAGATGTCTAGGGTTTTGGAATTCATGAGTAATGTTAAAAATTCATTTGGAGTCTCATTGTAATCATTCTGCTCAGACATATGTGTGTAGAAGCCACATCTCTTCTCAGAGATAGCTACCACCATTCGAGCAAGTCATTTTCAGTTCTGCAGTTTTACATTTTCATCCTATTTTATTTATTCAATAGAAACTATTGTTCACTCGATATCTATTGTTGCTCTCCATATCTTTGTGTTATTGTATTCAGTCTATTATTAATTTCATTATGATCACAAATCCAGATCAGTTGTATCAGAGCACTCTACTCTTCATTTATTTTTCTTCATGCATGTCCCCAACAAGATCTGGGTACAAGAAGTTGGGACTCGAACCAGTCGAGCCTTTACAAGATTGGTTGCGTCGAGCCCAACAACAACCCATGGAGGACGAAAAGAAAGATGATGGAGCAGGAGATCCATTTAAGATGTTGCTCGAGGAAGCCCTTGTGCGATAAAGGAACGAAATGATGGACAACTTTGCACAGATCCTTCGAAGGTTGCCCATAGGAGACGCATCTTCATCAAGCAACCACACAACCCCCTTCAAGGTAAAAGTAAATTTTGATATTCCATTATTTGAAGGACTGATAGATGTGGATGTTGTAAATAAATGGATGAATCTGCTCCAAGGGTATTTTTCGGTCCACAATGTTTCCGATAGGGAAAATATTACTTTTTCACTCCTCAAGGCCATTCCCCATGTTAAGGACAGGTGGGATACTTACTCTGAGCAAAGGGCCATAGAGGATTGTGTAATATTTTTGGGTGCCCCTATGTGGGATTCCTTCAAGGATGTCATTAAAGAATAGTACTACCCTATTGGAAGCTACGATGACCAGTACATAAGATAAACCACCCTGTGTCAGGAAAGGGACTAGACAATACCATATCTCACAAATATTTTCCATACCCTATGCACCAAATTGGGTATCAAAGTCTTTGAATGACATCTAGTACTCAAATATCGTAGATGTCTGCATAGATACATTCAAACAAAAATGAATTTTATGGGCATCGTATCATTGGGTACGACTTATAGATATGTTGTCAAGATCAAGCAAAAATTTAAGTAAAAGAGGCGAGAGTTTGGATCTGCAAACTCCTCACAGTCGAAGCATGGAAAAGCTGACCCCAACCCAAAAAACAAGGGACAGAGAAAATATGTCCACTCTCAGGACAACCAGTCCAATCCATAATACAAGAAGGGTAATGAGAAGTCAAAGAAGGACATGGGAAAATGGTGTGAATACCATAAAATCCCTTAGCACAACACCAAAGAATGTCGCTCCAAGTAGTCACTGGTGGCTGAACTGAAATCTTCCAAGTCATACGAAGATTTTGACTCAGAATCAAATCCAGAAAGAGGAAAGTGGATTATCGATGTTGAACCCAATGCCACTATCACTACAACCAAAGTTCATCCAAGTGAACCAGAAGAACCATAAGAAGTGAAACACCTCTTTCACTCACATATGTGGGTAAAAGGGGCTCCTCTTCATTTCATTGTTGATAGCTACAATCATAATAAATTGATCTCAGTAGAGGTCGTCAAGTGGCTGCACTTGTCGACAAAACCACACCCACATCCCTACACCATCGGTTGGATTCACCAAGGAAGAGATCTTCACGGTAGCCAACAGTGGCATCTACCCTACAGCATCAAGCCCTTCATAGATGAGGTATTGTGTGATGTTTCTCCCCTTGAAGTTTTTTAAGTTCTTTTAGGAAAACCATATATGTGGAAGTGACATGTTTTGTATGAGTCTAGACCTCACAGTGTTATTATTACATTGGGTAGACAATTGTACATGATACCAGAGGTAGCACCACCTACAGATATTTCTTTAATCTCTGTTAAAAAATCTAGTAAAGTCATTTCACAAACTGGGAAGTTAATCTTCTTTGTGATCTGTGCTCACAGTAAGCATAAATACGTCACCACATCCATGGCCTCTACATAGAGCCTCTCTTTGCAGCAGAATCAAGTGGACGTGATCATGGAAGAGTACGGAGACATCTTCTCCTCACCCATCAGGGTACCGATGCACTGCCAAGTCAAGAATCCAATTGATCTAACCTCTGATGCACCTTTTCCTAAGTTTAAGCATGAATTTTATTCCATTTTATTATTTTACTTAAACCATAAATAATTTTGTTGTAGAAACCAAGATCACAAGAAGAAACACCATGCACAAGTACACAAGAAGTATCATGTGAAACCCTTCTCAAAAAGGGAAGAAAACCCAGCCAATCCTTTGCTATATTCTTCAAGAGAAATACCTCCACCATCAAGAAAACCTAGCACACAAAATGGTGCTCAAAAACCCTAGAAGACTAGTACCCAAGAGAGGTGTGCACTTTTCCCAGGAAGATGTACTTGCTGAAATTTCCAAACTCACACTTAAGATATGATTCTTTAATGGGGAATTTACCTTTACTTATATTAGACTAAACCTGTCAATAGAAGTGTCTATTGGAACAACATGGATGACCTCACTAACTCACAATATAATTAATAATTACCAGATTAATTATCTTTTACATTAAGGTGGGGCCAACCTGTACCCTTTACATTACAATTAGGGTTACAGGTAATTCTGACTCTTGAACAATATAGCAAGGGATATCATACACCCACTAGTTCTTAGCGACTAGGGGCACATTCATAGGGATGTCCATATCTCTATTTCACTGTGTCTCATAGGATAACCACACTCACAAGTGCTCTAATCTAGGTGGATATTGGTGGCCACCCACCTATTCCAATTGGCTCCTCGTGTCCATTTTTGTTCATCACGTCTTTCTTACTGCTTTATAATTGTGAGTTATACACTTTTGGGGTTGTTTGAATCCTCACACATTCTCCAAGTGGATATGGGTGGCTTCTCGCCTAATCCAATTGGATTATTTTGTATGTTTTCATGTCAGCACATCTTGTTGTACTTTCAAGGCTATTTTGGGGCCCTAAACGTTTTTTTTTGGCTCTCTATAGTTAGACTATAGATGAAGTCAGAGTCTAATGGCAGAATGTGTAGTTCTCTTAAATACCTTTCCAACGGGATATCACACACCTAAAACAGAGTTCATATGCAAAATTTATGACCCTAGGAAGTTGAGGTACCAAATTACACCAACTTACCCATAGGGCCCACATGACTTTTGGCATTTCACCTTCTAGGGTTAGGTTTTTGGATGTCTATGGTTTTGGAATTCTTGATTAATATGAAAAGGGCCTATGGATCCTCATTGGAATCTATTTCTACTTAGACAGATGAACGTAGAAGCCACATCTCTTCTCAGAGATATCTACCACCATTCGAGCAAGTTTCAATTCTACAATTTTATAGTTTCAGCCTATTTCATTATTTAATAGAAGATATTGTTCACTAGATATTTGTGTTATTCTTCCTATATCTATGTTTATTGTATTCAATTTATTAATCAATTCGTTCCACTCCTAAATCCAGATCAGTGGTATCAGAGTAGTATGTTCTTCATTTAATTTCTTCATGCATGTCCCCCACAAGGTCTAGGTACAAGAAGTTGTGACTCGAACCAATCGAACCATTACAATATCGGTCATGTTGAGCCCGTCAACAACCCATGGGAGAGGAAAAGAAATATGATGGAGAAGGATATCCTATTAAAATGTTTCTCAAGGAATCCCTCCCGCAACAAAGGAACGAAATGATGGACAACTTCATGCAGATCCTTCGATAGTTGCCCACAGAAGAAGCATCTTCATCAAGACGCCATGAAACCCCCTTCAAGGTACAGGTAGATTTTGATATTTCATTATTGAAGGACTGATAGATGTGGATGTTGTAGATAAATGGTTGAATATGCTCGAAGGATATTTTTTGGTCCACAATTTTTTCGATAGGGAAAAAATCACTTTTGCACTCCTCAAGGTCATTCCCCATGTGAAAGACTGGTGGGATACTTACTCTAAGAAAAGTTTCATGGAGGAATCTGCAATTTTTTTGGTGGCCCCTACATGGGATTCCTTCCCAGGCATCATTAAATAAAAGTACAACCCTTTTGGAAGGTACGAGGACCAGTACACCAGATGCACCACCCTACGTCAAGAAAGGGACCAGACAGTACCTGACTTCACCGATATTTTTCATACCCTATGCACCAAATTGGGTATCAAAGATTCTGAGTGTCATCTCGTGCTCAAATACCATGGATTTTTGCATAGATACATTCAAACATAAATGGAGTTCCTGGACATCACCTCGTTGGGCACAGCTTATAGATACTCTGTCAAGATCGAGCAGAAATTTAAGCAGAAACAATGAGAGATTGGATCTACAAACCCCTCACAGTCGAAACAGGGAAAAGGAAACCCCAACCCAGACAACAAGGGACCAAGGATAGATGGCATCCCTCACAACAATCCGTCCAAGTCACAACACAAGAAGGGAAACAAGAAGATGAAGAAGGACACGGGAAAATGGTGTGAGTACAATAAAAGTCCTTGGCACAACATTGACAAATTCCTCTCCAAGAAGTCCCTCATGGTTGAGCTAAAGGCTTCTAAGTCAAAGTTTGATTATAATTTCGAATCAAATCCTTAAGGAGGGAAGTGGATTATCGATGTTGAACCCAGTTCCATGGTCTCTACCACCAAAGTCTGGCCAAGTGAACTAGAAAAACCATAGGAAGGAGAATGCATCTTTCACTCGCAGATGTGGGTCAAGGGGGGTCTGATTCATTTCATTGTCGAAAGGAGTAGTCAGAAGAACTTGATTTCAGTAGAGGTCATCAAGTGGCTAGACCTACCAACGAAACTGCATCCACATACCTACACCATCAGCTGGCTTCGGCAAGGAAGAGATTTCTGCGTCAGCCAACAATGTCATCTTCCTTATGACATCAAGCCTTTCAAAGATGAGTTATTGTGTGATATTGCTCCCCTTGAAGTTTATAATGTTCTTTTAGGACAACCATATTTGTGGAAGCTCCATGTTGTGTATTATTCTAGACCCCACAGTGTTATTATTACTTTGGGTAGACAATTGTACAGGATCCCAAAGGTGACACTGCCTACTTCTATTTCTTTAATCTTTACTAAGCAATGCAGTAAGGTCATTTCACAGACCAGGAAGTTCATATTCTTTTTGATTCATTCTCATATTAAACAGAAGGGAATAGCCACATCTGTGGCCTCTACACAACACCTCTCTTTGCAGCAGAGGCAAGTGGACGGGATCGTGGAAGAATACAAAGACATCTTTGCCTCACCTATAGGGGTACCGACACATTGCCAAATCAAGCATCCCATTGATCTGACCCCCAACGCACCTCTACCTAATGGGCCAGTCTATCAGTGCTTGCTAATGGAGAATGATGAAATAAGGCATCAAATCCAAGAGCTTCTTCAAAAGGGACACATCAAACCCATCTCCTCCCCTTGCAGAATCCTAATTGTACTGGTGTAGAAGAAGGACGTGACTTGGAGACTCTGCATTGATTATAGAACCTTAAACAAAATCATAGTCAGGAATCGCTACTCCATTCCCATTAATGATGACCTTCTTGACCAACTCAAGGGAACAAATTTCTTCAGCAAGATTGACCTGAAGTCTAGCTACCACCAGGTTCCCATCAAACCAACTGATGTCTGGAAGACAACTTTCAAGTCTAAAGAAGGTCTCTAAGAATGGTCGGTCTTGCCCTTTGTCTTAACAAATGCACCAACCACTTTCATGAGGTTCATGGATGATGTATTGAGACCCTTCACCAGCTCCTTTGTGGTAGTATATTTGGATGACATCCTCATCTTCAGCAGAAAATGGGAGGAGCACATGCGGCATATTCAACAGGTTTTGACCACTCTATGGCAGCATAACCTTTATGTCAACTTGGAAAAATGCTCTTTTGGCATGAACATAGTCCAATACCTGGGCTACAATGTTGATGAGCATGGGGTACATATTGATCCAACTAAAATCCAATTCATCCATGACTGGCCAGCCCCGACCACACTGACCGAGCTTCGAAGCTTCTTGGGACTAGCCAATTTCTACCGACGGTTCATGTTGGGATTCTCCCATATTACATGGGCCCTCATCCAGGTGACCAAGGGCGGTGGTAGGGCCAAGTTCGTATGGGGGAAGGAGAAAAAATGAGCATTCGATGATCTGAAACATCACTTGTTCTCAGCTCCAGTACTCTCCTTTCCCGATATACAACACCCATTCGAGATTGAGACTGATGCATCTGACTATGTTGTGGGCGCAGTCCTCACTCAGCACAAGCATCTTGTGGCATACCACAATGAGATAATCTCTAATACTATCCTGAAATACCCCACCTGTGACAAGGAAATGTATTCCATTGTACAAGCCTATCGTCAATGGAAACATTACATTCTAGGAAAAGAGACGATCATACACAAAGATCACAAGCCTCTAAAGTTCATACAGACACAAGGGAAATTTCAGAATGACCTCCATTAGAAGTGGTCCACCTACCTGCAGGATTTCCATCTCAACATCAAGTATAAGATAGGTATCTCCAATTGTGTCATTGACTACCTCAGTCAACCTCCTATGGCTACACTCACCATTATGTGTCAGTCCCGTGGACAAGAACATCGGAGAGGCCCCAACTTTATCAGCAAGATCCAGACTTTACCACCACATATCATCTCTTGGGTACAGGTGCCACTATCACTCATTTTCACCTTTAGGATGGACTCTTATGCCACATGGACCATCTTTTTTTTCCTACAAGTGAGCATGCAAAGTTGATTTGGGAAGCCCACTACAGTCGGGTGGTAGGACATTTTGGCGTAGAGAAAACTGTGGCCATTCTTCAGAAACATTTTTATTGGCCAAAAATTTGACAAGACGTTAGTAAGTATATCATAAATTTCACTGCATGTGCCATTTCCAAGCCAACCATCAAGAAGCAAGGCTTATACACCCCTCTTCCTATTCTCAAGAACCCATGGGAATCCATCTCAATAGATTACATGTCTAGTTTTTCGTCCACAAAGCATAGGAATGACTGCATGTTTGTGGTCATTGATCCATTTTCGAAGATGTCCATCCTCACATCTTGTAAGAAGAATGTCACAGTGGTAGAGACTACCAAGATCTTCTTCGAATGAGTTTGGATCCACTTTGGGATACCACAGACCATCATCTCCGACCGAGACAGTAGGTTCCTCAACACCTTTTGGTCAATTCTTTGATCTCTGTTGGACACCAAGCTCACAAAATCCATTGCTTTCCACCCCAAAACTGATGGCCAAACCGAGGTCATCAATCAGATGATTGTGCACATCCTGCGCATGTACAATTCTAAGAATCCCTATACATGGGAAGACAGTCTTCCATATGTCCAACACAGCTACAACAGAGCTCTCCATAGTTCCACCAACCATAGCCCATTTGAGGTGGGTCTGGGATTCCAACCCTTGGGACCCATTGATGTTTCACTTCCTCTTTCCACCACATAAACAGAATCTTCCCCTGATCAGTCTGTAATTGACAAAGCCACCAGATTCATTGAGCAGATTCAACACATCCGCCAACATGTCCAGGAGATTTTGCAAAAATCCAATGCTAAGTACAAGCAGTGTCATGATCAACGCTGGGTACCACACCAATTTCAGGTTGGCAACAAATTCTGGTTACATTTACAAAAGGAGCGTCTCATCAGTCCCCATCGGAAGATTCTCCCACTTCACTATGGACCTTACACTATCACCAAGGATGTGGGTAGCAATGATTTTGAGCTCAACACTCCACCCTTCCTTGGTCTGCATCCAGTATTCAATGTGGACCTCCTTCAACCATA
>SNQJ01S0036801.1:3788-45695 GCA_010110895.2 Picea sitchensis
TTTCTTGCCGTATCAAGTCTCTCGTGCTACGGAAGGAATGCTAGTGCCACATCACGAAC
Source organism: Picea sitchensis (assembly GCA_010110895.2). Classification (NCBI taxonomy): domain Eukaryota; kingdom Viridiplantae; phylum Streptophyta; class Pinopsida; order Pinales; family Pinaceae; genus Picea; species Picea sitchensis. The sequence goes on from SNQJ01S0036801.1 coordinate 3,848, forward strand.
GGGGAGTCGCCGGAAGCCGAAAGCTACCTGCCGGAGGGAGTAGGCTCGGGAGGGAAGATTGCTCCCGAGTTAGCCTACTCCTTTGTGTCAAGGTATATGTAACACGTATAACACACAGCATGAGAATCACAAAACGTGTGGCAGAGGTTGCAGAGCAGAGATCGTCGTAGATCCAAATCCAAATCCATCTAATCAACTTTAAGTTGGACCATGTCTAATTTGATAGGCGGATCGATAGCCGTAACCTATAGAGACTGAGCTAATTGGATATAGTGTAATAAGTAGACTGAGCTTATTCAATAAGTGTATATTAAAATAGTTTGTATTATATTTATACTTCTATATCCTTTAAATATTTGATATTAAATTAATATGATTAAAATTTTGTAATAAAATAACTTAAATGCTTTCAAAAAAGGAGCATAAAAGTAAATTTAAAATATTTTTGAAACGTGTATATGGTTTGATAGCAAGTAACCATGGCAATGTTTCATTGCATTGGAGAGAGGGTAACCAAATGCTTTCAAAAAAGGAGCATAAAAGTAAATTTAAAATATTTTCGAAACGTGTATATGGTTTGATAGCAAGTAACCATGATGATGTCGCATTGCATTGCAGAGAGGGAAATATCGCATCATGTGAAGTGGGCAAGTCACTGAGAATGCATAATGTGTTCTATCATGTTTTTGGGTTGTAAAAGGAATATATTTAAACTCTTAGTCTGTTAGGCAATTGAAGCAAACATAGTAAATATAATAGAGTATAAACTAAGCAAGATCAAACATGTATAAAATCAAGCATATTAATCATACATTTGACACAGTGATTTATGTGGAAACCCAAATATAGAAAAAATCGCGGGCAATGATTATCGGTCTTCTATTATTTAAGGGAAAATTACAATATCTTTGATAGGCATACAACCATCCTCTCCTCACACAATGAACTCTTGCACTAGCATTGTCCTCCACTTTTATGGGTATGCTAGTATATATGCATGCATACCCATGTACATGTTACATAGACTAATCATGAATAGATTACATAGTTACATGAACAGTTCATAAGATTGCATGCATACCCATGTACATGTGCATTTGCATGAGCATGTGTATCGGCATGAGTAAATTCTTTGACATGTTTCCAACATAGCCAACATTTTCAATCTCCCATTTACACTTAGAGAGTAACATGAAATGCACCTGGTTTCTGCTTTGCATGGACGGTATTCTTTGACATGTTTTCAGAAATAGTAAAACAGATAGGCTTTGGTTAGTCTTTTTGTAAATATTATCTTTTTAACATTTAAAATTGAATTATTACAAGAAATTTATGATACATTTCAAAAAAAAATTATTATATTGTTATATTTTTGCACATTATGTTTCTTATAATTATATTGACATTTTATTGTAGTTTTTTTATTCATATATATATATATATATAATTAATTTTGAATTTTAGCTTTCATATTTATAAATTATAAAACCATTTCAATAAATTTCATATAGATTTTATTTGTTTTTACGAGACAAATTGTCTATATAAATCAATAGACTACATCATTCATATGAATCTAACTACATCTTCACTTACATGAACTCTCGATGCAACCATTAGTGCAATTGAAATTGAAGATACCTCTAAACATGTCTCGAAAAATATTGATATTGCACACTTGTGCAGGTGGATCTCTAAGAATCCATATTCACAGCGTAGACCTCATAAACAATCGTAGCTTTAATGAATGTGAGATCAAAATACATGAATATGCAAATTAAGAGGGTTATGATTATCCTTCTTTTTATTTTTTGTTTACTATCTACTAATATAAAGTTAACTCAATCTATGGTGAGATCGTATGTATATCTCCCTATCAATTATGCGTGGTAAGTATAGAGTGCAACAGTTAGAATCCATTTTTCTTGCTCACATGCCCAATTATTTAGTTTTCGCGAGATTCACAATACCATCTCCCTCGATCCACTTCAACTTGAATGAGTTTTAACACTTGTTTTTAGATGTTATTCCCCTTTATATAATATTAAATTTTGGCTTAAAATATAAAACAAAACATCCCATTGGAAAAAACAATCACTTTTCACAAGTCATGAAAATTTATGGGAAGTGGGAGAATTAAGAATTATTGGGAGTGTTGAAGAGGGAGTGATTGCACCATCGAACAAAGAACGGGGCACGCATAGACTTCAAAGAGGTATTCTGCGCCAACTGTCAATTGCTCTAGAAGTAGGAGTTAATTCCACCTAAGTTCGCTAGCTGGGTTGGAAGCAGTGAGGATCATTCTCCTTAGTTGGGCTATTCAGAGGAATGGGTTACCCTAAATTCAATTTTTAGGGTTTCAAATTCTATAAAAAATTATGTTTTGATTTGTATCTTTCTTAGCATGTAGATTTATCACATAGTACTTTAAGGAGGCTTTCTGTGTAAAGAATCGATGGAGAAAGTTTTGTTCCAGTCTAGTGGTAAATTCAACAATTCTTCTCAGTCTTCTTCTGATTGTGGCCTTCTGATTCTGGAGGGTATTGTTGCTTATGTTCGCCTACAATGCATGCATGTGGGATCTTTCCATTGTAGAATTCATCGACGGAGATGCAATAGCCAGATGCAGGGATCTATTAAGGCCAAAACTGTGGATAACAATTTTGATCAAGACAAAACTGATGAAAATAAATAGGATGCATCTAGGACTAGTGAATACAATGAGTGAATACAATGGTGGCTAGAGAAAGCTCTTGTGATTGAATTATATTTTTCATATTTTATTTCTCGAAATCTATGTGTATATTGTTAGCTTGACAATATGGCCATAATGACATGGTTCTTTCCCTCTTTAAGATTAATTAAGAGAAACTTATTTGTGGAAACATTTGGATTTTTTTAATTAATTAATTTATTTTTATTTTTTTGCAGAAACAAACTAATATGTTTATTAAAAAATTATAGTTGCAGACAAGCCTTAGCCATACCTAGTAGGCTCCTACGGGTTCTCAGCTTTACATCCTTTGTTTACAACTTTACTAATATGATAGACATAGTACTTCTATTGCAATTACCAAACCTTAATCTATGTTTTAGCAAAAGGGTTGTCATTTGATAGACATAGTACTGTTATTGTAATTATCAAACCTTAATCAATGTTTTAACAAAAGGGTTGTCATCTACTTCCAAATTGTGAAAGTGTGGTGTGTTGGACATACTAATGCAAAAGAAGAGATAGGAATGTGGTTTTTTTAGCCTATTGTGTGGGCTCTCTCAGTGTTGTACTCCTGTGACATGGGTTACTAGTTATGTAGTTCTCCTTGTTGTCATTATCATAGTGAAAATCTTCATTGTTTGTACAGAGCTCTTCATCCTCCCTATTGTCCTTAGGTATCTTTGAGTCTCCTAGCTTGGAGCTCCCACTTGTACTATAGGATCTCCATCCTCATATCCTCCTACTTCCGCCTATTGTCCTATACATTCTACATGCCTTCTTCCATGGCTTCGTTTTTCATTTCTAACTACCATATCTTCCTGCTGCTCTACTTGAAACAATATTTGGATTTGTTAACAATTGACTCCATCCTAATAAATCTATGTTGCAGGAGCATTCTTTTATTGGAAGGATTCGTAGAAATAGATTTTTCTTTCTAGGGGACTGGTTTTGACATGCAAGTAAAAGCACAATTTTATTTATTGTGTGTATATTTTTAGGGAGCTATATTTAAAGGGTTAATCAGGAAAAGTTGGGATAAGTTCCCAATTAAAGTGATGAGATGTATTCTTTGGAATCTTTAAATGCTTCTACTTGTACATGTTATTCATGAAGATTTCAATATCATATTACCAATTGTAATTACATAGGGATTTGTCTGTGTGAATTGAGATTGATCCTCTGCGCATTAGAATGTGTGTTTCTTTTTCTAGTTTTTTTTGCTATTGGGTGGGCGGAAGAGAATGAGTTTATGTATTTTTTTTTTATGTTTTGAATTTAGTTTTTGAGAATGTCACTGCATGTGTGTTCGTCCATAAAAACAACACGATCTAAATGCATACTTCTCATGATTAGACCATACTCTCAACAAGGACATACAAGTTTGGGAACATTTTCGGCTTAGCCAGTCACATCTCTCATAGTCTGGTTCTTCCAAATAGCCTCCATGTTAGTTCACGGGGTTTTTTTAATCCAATTGGAAACGACAACCACAAGCTGCTCTTCGAAGGAAGGATAGACGAACAATGTCTATTATAAAAGTTTGCTAGTGCATTTTTATGTTATGCAGGCTAGATTTCACAATCTGGGCAAACAGAAGGAGAGCATAATGATACTATTTCTGTTGGGGAAGATGCTTCTTCCACTGGACTTGGATCTATGAAAAAGACAATCCAAGTCAGGTCTCAACACCTTTACCTTGTAACTAGTTTTTTTTGTGCATATGTTCAATATCCTTATGGTTGGTGGTTATATCTTTCCCACCCACTGCAACAAAACCTGCTTAGACAATCTTTTACAACTTTGTTTTCTAAAGAATTATTAAATAACAATATAGAGAACATTAAAGAATTATTAAATAACAATATAGAGAAAAATGTGCAAAAAGAAGAGCTTCGTCAACACATAAATTCGAAAGAAGGTGAAATAGTAACTTACCAAAACAAACTTGTGGCACTCTAGACATGCATTAATCTTCTTTCTCGAGTTCAACTCTTGAGAATTTAGGAGCACCACCTTTGCTCATAATCTATCTTGCGTGCCCCTTCCTTTGAATTTCCTACAGTTATGGAATCCTTTTGAATTTCAAGAAAGCACCCCCATCACCAAAATATGGTACTACAATCCTTTATTACGAACATAAAGTGAAATCCATATCATGCATATCATGTGCTACCAAGCAACAAGCTATTAATTGTTAAACAAGTGAGGAAGATATTCAATAACCCATGTGGGGAGGGAAGAAACTTAAAGCAGTGGATGCAGCAAGAAAATTAGCCTTGCAGTTCTTATATCACATAATGTAGTCAGGGTTCAAATAAGAAAGAAAGCCATCCTACAACGGAATCATGCTCGGAAGGTCCAATCTCGATAAGAGGGACGAGGGAAGGCAGGAAGTAAGAAGATTATATGACGCAAAATGATGATATAGTAAAAGAGAACATGTTTCATGTAGAGGTGATGAATATGAAGACAACATGATGCATCGACAAGTAACCATGCATGTAAAGGTGGTGAAGACAGCGGGATGCATCGACTATAGTGTGAGCCTGGAGGGTAACCAATTTTATAATTTAGTTTTAATCATTTTTTAAATGAATTATAAAATATGACAAATAGGAAAATAAAATTTCCTTCCACCATGACTATTTAGTCCCATCAATAAGGTGTGGGCGAATTACTAATTGGAAATAAAATTGTTTGAAACTGGGAAAAAAGATTTTTAATTTTAATAAAAAGGAGTTAATAAAAAATGAGCCAAAACATTGATAAGGTGCATAAAATCTTACACAAAATAGACTTACTAATGTCTCATAATGCACCTACTAATAACAAGTCAATGAGATTTGACTGCATGATGAAATTTATAGTCCCTTGGCCGGGAAGTGACTAAAAAGGTAGGGGATTCCACGTTGCCCGAACAATCATCCTTTGAAATGAGAAAGAGATTGAGGGGTAATTGAATGGAAACGAATGAATTGGACATTGCCGAAAGAGATGTGGCAGGTTATTCATCACCATTTTTGTCTCAAAAATGACAGACGAGTAAGAGTTAGTATGGTTTCATGTATAGGGATCGCATGCATTTGAGATGATTTCTTTGTTTGTCTTCATATAGTACTAGCAATTTTCTTTGAAGGTGCAAAATGTATTTTGTTATAAGGTAAAAATGTCGAAATGTTTTATTTTTAAATTATGTTAGGTAAACTAATAACATTGTGATCATATGAACCTAGACAAATCACATCTCCTCAAATCTTCAATCTCCGTGACACATCGTACTGCACCAAATTTTTTCCACATGCAACATATTGTAATTCCTCAAATTTTTGATCTCTATGACACATCTCATCACTTGTTGTCAAAATTCCAATCACTGGGACAAATCACACGTCACAAAAGTTTTTTTCCATGTGACATATCACATTGCTTCAAACTTTCCTTTGTCGCGACATATTACATCATGTTGAATATGGACCAAAATTTTCCATTTGCATGAGAAATCGCAAAGAATGAAGTTTTCATCTGTTTTAGTATATCGCTTGAAGTTTTTCTCTATGTGACATATCACATCTCAAACTTTCAATCTCTACAACACATCACACTGCACCAAAGTTTACTTTTGTGTGACACATTGCACCAAACTTTCTTTTCTGTGCAATACAACCCAAAGCAACCACCATCAAAAGATCAAAAGGGTGTGACACTTGAAATATATCACACCCAACTTCAGCAAGGATGCGGCACAAAGTTTTGCACATAAATATTTAAGAGGCGCAATATGGAACAACTCTTTGAATTCTAAAAAGGCCTTAACAAAGGGTGTTATGTATCTCACATAAAGTGATTTTAATTGTGACACACAAAGTTTCAAAGACATATCATGCAAAAAACAAATTTTAGATGTGACATGTCATGGCTATATAGCCAATGAAAAACTATCAATAGCGAATGAATGTGGGCTCTCAGTGCATAGCGCACCCAAAAAACTTTTGGTCGCAACATAATGCATCACTCTAAATCTTTCATTATTTGTAATGTATCGCATGGGCCAAAACTTTCCACTTGTGTGCACATCACATCACTCTAAACTTTCCTTTGTCACAACATATTGCATCATGTCAAAGTTTCCTTTCATGCGATACATTGCATCATGCTAAAGTTTTCTTTGTCGTAACATATTGCATCACATCAAAGTTTCTTTTTGTGCGACATGTCACATCTAGCCAAAATTGACAAAGTTTGATGAAGTATGTGCATGGTTGACCAAGTATGACTACGAGCGATCATGGTTGACCATGTATGACTATGGTTGATTAAGGTTGATTATGGTTAAACATGTATGGATATGTTTTGCCATGGTTTACCATGGTTGACTTTTGTTGGCCATGGTTGATAATGTTTGACTATGATTGACTTTGATCAACCATGATTTACTATGGTTGAATTTGGTTGACTAATACCTTTGTTAACTGTGTTTGATTTTGGTCAATTTTGCATGACTATGTTTGACTTTGGTTGAATATGTTTGACTATTGTTGATTCATTTGATCATGGTTGACTACGGTTAACCATGGTGGACTATGTTTGACTATGGTTTCCCATGGTGGATGATGGTCAGCCATAGCTGAAAATTAGTTGTTCATGTTTGACCATGATTGAATGTGGTTAATGATGGTTGACTTTGTTTGACCATGTTCACCATGTTTGACTATGGGTGATCATATTTAACCATGGTTGATCATATTTGATTATGTTTAATAATGTTTAACTGCGGTTGATTATGTATAACCATGTTTGATAATGGTGAACCTTGTTTGACTATGGTCGACACTGGTTGGCCATGGAAGATTGTGGTTTGGTAATGTTCGACAATGGTTTTCCATGGTAAATTGTGTTTGGCTATGGTTGATGCGACATGTCTCAAGGGTTATGTTGGATTGTGATGTACCCCAACAATTGTGTCACATTACAACATTCATCTTCATTTCCTTATGTCAAATTATTGCATTCCTTATATTCGCTATTATTCACTTTGGTTGGCCATCATTTTCCATAGCTGACTATGGTTCAACATGTTGATTATGTTTAACCATAGTTGATTATGGTAATGTAGCATTTTGATGTCAATCTTACTTGACTTATGTCAAAGTGTTATGTTCCTAAATGTTTAGGATGCAGTGTGATATTAATCTTGGTCGACTTATATGGAATTGCTATGTTACTCAATGGTTTTGTCGCATTATGACATTCCTCGAGGGTTATGTCAAATTTGTGATGTTTTTTAATGGGCATGTCACATTGAGACATCCATGTAGGTGGACTTATGTCGTTTTGAAATGTTATTAAAGGGTTATGTCACATTGCAATGTGCATGAAATGATATGTTGGATTATGATTTTCATTAATGGTTATGTAGTATTGCAACATTGATCTTGATTGATTTATGTTGAATTTTCATGCTTCTCAATGGTTATGTTGCAATGCGATGTTCCTTAATGGTTAAGTTATATTGTGACATTCCACAATGGTTATTTCATACTACAACATTTAACATGGTTTACTAAGGTTGACCATCATGTTGATGCAGGAAAATGCCCCATGCCAATATGAGGGAGGATTTCCTGATGGCAGGTCCCAATTAGACTTTCTCTAGTTTGGTATGAAAATATCCACGAGTATGTGGGCCCGGTTGCTTCTAACTAAATGGATTTTTATTCGAAGAGAGACTTGCTAGTTTAAAATAATCTAAATCCTAAATGCAATCCTAATCTACTATGAAAATGCAATCATATTTTAACTTCTAACCACTCCTAATCTAATAGTAACCAAAAATCAATTGTAGACATATAGTTTTACTTATGAAAACATAACAAATTCACATTTATTAATAATGAACTATATTAGAATACCCATATTCTCATAGATGAAATTGAACATTTCCCTACAATTGAATTCATAATCCCTTCATAATTATTTCCTATAGAACTAGTAGACATAAATGACAAATTGTTGCAAAAAACAATCAATCAACAATCGTGCACAATTGCATGAATAGAACATGAATTAGCTTCCCCCTATATTTAATATTTAGAAAACATTCCTCAGATAGAGGTACATGAAAAATCCTAGAGCTTTCAAATTCATCCTCAATATTGATAAAAATATGCAGGACCCAATTCTAGATTATTCAACCTCCCTTTCTGACTGGGGGTGAAATTATATTTATAATATTTTTTTGCCACTACCCCTCGATCCATTCATATTCTATCTTCTTCATTTCCTCTCTTTCTCATGCAGTTACATCCATTCCTGTAAGACCACTCAACCCCCTAAGTGCCTTTTAAGGGAATGGGGTGATAAATTTCATTTTTCCTCAATCATCTTGAAACCTCTTCTTGAGGGCACCATCATCTTCTGCTCATCAATATATTTCCAACGACTGTCATCATGCTCAAAATTGAGCTCTAGATCAAAATTCATGGCTCAGTAAAGTTTCTTATACTTTCTTGAATCATACATCATCTTATTTCCACGTGACTACTACCACATGTGTCATTCAACATGAAGTTTTCATGGAATCTTCCATCCGTCCCACCAAATCCTCAATCTATCTGTTCCTCCAGATCAATGGCTAGGATCCATTTGGAGATCTCCACTTTCGTGATGGTTAACATATGGCCCACTTTCGTTTATTTCTTGGATATTTGTGGGACCCTCCAAGATCGACGAATGATATCACATCTATCAATTACGCAGATCGACAACCCAAATTATCTTTCGAAGTCATTCTTTGATCTTTTCAAAGTTGTAATCGGAACTATTCATAGTCGTGCTCTGGACCCTTCATAGTCAACTCCAAAAAGGTCATATGATGCCTTAGACATCAACAATCTAGATTTACCAACCTATAGACCCAATGACCAGAAATAAAATGAAGGTCCAAAGGACCCCCTTGCCCAATGGGGCCCACTTTTATCTTGTCAACCAATCATTTACTGACACTTGTCACTACTCTATACACATGGGCTATCGAGTTGGAAAACTGCGTCATCAAGACGTCACCACTTTTTTTTACTCACTAGAATTGAACCTAAGTCAATCTACGATTAAGATTAACTCTCACATGTTAGTAGATGAACAACACTCATTTTCATAATTAATCTGACATGGACTCATACTTATTCCTTTCTAAAAATTAAAGGATGATAGGTGTCATCCTCCGAACAAGATGGCATTGTCACGTCGTGCCATATATCATGACATGGCACCCATGATGCATTGTGGATCGTCCCTCAAGGTGAAAAATTTCCATGACACATGGCACGATCATTAATTGACATGTGGATTACCCACGTGGTCTGATATGGGATAGATGTCATCACTGAACACTTGTTTCATCCATCTAGGTGTTGACACATGTCAATTGTACATTGGTTGGGTGATTTCACTCCCCCTTGCCATTTCTCACCATGGGAACTGGTAAGACCTACAACAAATCAACGACTGAAACTTGATCTTCCCATACACTGATCAACAGTCTACATCTCCTTTTGGATTTCCTCCGTTCACAGAAGATCAACGGTCTAGATTGTTGGAAAGCTAGTTGTCATTGATGTCAACTCTAGAAGAAGTCTAGAAGCACTGATGTCAACCATATAGGATGCATATTAACCCTAGAAGAAGCCTCTATAAGTGATGGGTTTTTTTGAATAACTAATGGGTGTATTTGGAAAAGTCTCCAAAGTGGTCCCCTTATGTCGTAGCTTTGAGCATGGCCCTCATGGGAAGATGATTTGAAGAAGTCTACAAGAAACTCATAGGTGTGGTCATGAAGCCCGAATTTGTTTGAATAAAATGAGGTTGGAGGACAATGAAAATGTGTGTAACATCATCATAGATGGATAGTCATCGTCGTGTTTTTTTCAATGGTAGGTGGTATGCCACGTGGTTCCTCACGGTTGAGGAGTTATGGCGTCATGAAGTTGGAAGCCAAAAGGAATGGTTAAGAAGTCCATAAACAAATGCAACAAGAAGTTACAAGTCATTAATTAAAGGGTAAAACGGTTATAACAAGAAAGGATAGGTTGACCCTAAATTTAAGGAAAGAAGTCACATGAACAAGTACAAATACACTTCAAGAAGCCTCTCATTCACACACACAAAAGTTCAATGATTATCTATCTTTCAAGTGATCTTTTGGTGAATCCTTTTCATAAGATATATGAGGGAGTGAAGTTAGAGGTAGAGAAGGGAAGAAAAGGGAAAAGTTTGATGCTATTGGATTTCTGAGGTTATTTGTGGGTCGCAGTGGAGCAAGGTGTGGACATATGCAGGTTGATAGTGTGCTAGTCATGGATATGTGAAAAGGACTTGAAGAATATCATATATTTTGTTTGCTAAAGATGATATGCACCATGTTGATTTGTTGATATGATATTATATGCTCCAGGTCTTCTTCATGAGTAAAGGTATGCCTTTTATGTGTTATTTTGAGGCATATCATGGATGATATGGCATATGCTTGAGACATATCCTTGGTACTTGGTTTATGGATGTTTTGGTTCATTGTTAGAGGCACATATTTGTGAAATTGGCATATACTTGAGGAATATCTTATGGTACATGGTATGATACATGCTTGAGTTACATTGTGGCACATGGTTTGGATATTTGGGCATATTGTTGAGGTACACCTTGGTGATGTTATGGTACATTGACTAAAATCACATCTTGGCTATCTTGGTATCTGTTTTGGTATATGTCATGGTGATTTTATCACATGCTTGAGACACTTCACTGATGATATCTTATGGTACAAGATGTATGGCATAATTGAGACATGATATGGTATGTGGATGAGGCACATCTCATAGTACATGGTTTATGGCATATCTTGGTACATGCATGATATGGTACATGGTATGGTATAGGTTTTGATGTACATGGTTTATGTACATGGTATGGTACAGGTTCTGGTACATGGTTGATGTACATTGTATGGTACAGGTTTTGGTACATGGTTGATGTATATGGTACATGGTTTATGGATATAACACATGCTTATTTTGGAATATGGTTTGATGCACATCTTGGTGATGGTTTTGGTATCCATGTGAGTGGATCTGGTTATAGTTGGTTGATGATTTTATATCAGTGACAAAGACAGTGAGAGTGAAATGTTGGATGATTGGTTGATCATTAGTTACAGGTTGATGTGACAGTGACAATGATGGAAGACATGATTCATTGATATGACAGTGACAATTATGTGATAGTGACAAGGTTGGAAGACATGATTCATGAGACTTTGGAAGGTGGAGGGGACATTAAAGAAGCCAAATGGCATGGCCAAGAACTCATAGTGACCCTCATGATTTCTAAAGGAAGTCTTGGGGATGTATTATTATTTCATATGTATCTAGTGGTATCCAGAATGGAGATCAAGTTTAGTAAAGTATTGATCATCGCTCAATTCATCCAAGAGATAATCAATGAAAGGAATGGGAAACTTGTCTTTGATGGTGATTTTATTGAGGGTGCAAAATTTTGGACACATGTGCCAAGTACCTTATTTCTTGAGGACCATGACCACAGGAGAAGAACAGGGGTCGGTACTAGAACAGATAACACTTGCTTCAAGCAATTATTGAATGATTTTCTCAATTTCATTATTCTAGGAAAAGGGGTGATGATAAGGGATAACATTTGGAGGAATACTTCTAGGGACAAGGGGAATGGAATGATCATGAACACCACGGGAAAGTGGAAGTCCCTGGGGAGTGGAAAAAACACCTTGGCTTTTGGAGATGATAGATTGGAGGTCAGGATACATGGAGGGTGTCTCAACTGCTTGAATGGAATGTAGTTGGGAAATAATAACTAAATGACTTTTTTTTAGAAGTTTTTCCATTCAATGGGAACTGATTATCTTAGGGGAATATGTTGTGATTCCTTGGAATTGATATTTGTGTCCCTCCTATTGGAATTTCATGGTTAATTTCTTAAAATCCATAAGAATGGGGCCCATAGTGCTTAACCATTCACCACCTAGCACAATTTCACAACCGCCCATGTCAATGGTAAAAATATGAGATTTCAGGTGGTACTGCCAAAATTGAAGACATACATTTTCAAAAATACCAACACATTTCATGGAACCTCCATTGGCTATCATGATTTGAAAATTGTTGACGACACAAATATAACAATTGATTTCCTGGAAAATGTGGTGGTGAATAAAATTATGGGTGCTTCCACTGTCAATAAGGATGATGAATTTCCTATGCTTAATATAGCCAATGAGCTTGAGGGTTTGGATAGCATAGAAGCCAGTGAGGATATGAAATGAAATCAATGGTTCAACTTATGGTGGGTCGGCAGGAGGAGTATTAGCATCGGGAGGGGGTAGCTCTTCAAAAAGGGGAACTGCAGCTTCCTCTTAGCAACATCCTCTAAAATGGCCATAAAAATCTTATGTTCCTTACAATTGTGCCTGGGAAAAAACTTGTCATCACAATTATAGAAAATACCCTTGATTTGGTGTTTAACCATTTATTCCCAAGTTAATTTATGGACCTTGAGAAGAGTGGCAGGAGAGGCAGGATTTGTGGGTCGAGGGCGAGGTAGAAAATAAGGTGTTTTCTTCTAGGAAAAAACAACTTATTGTTCTTTTGTGGCACGTTTATTAGCTTCCAACCAAGTCTGAGGGTGAGCCATGAGGACCTAGGCTTAGATTTCATCATTTAGGCCTCTAATAAAGAATTATGGGAAGAAGGCATATACCATGCCCTCCATTTTGAAGGCCAAATGATTAAAGGAATTTATAAAGTCTTCCACGGTTCCTGACTATTTCAATTTGGTAAAATGACCTAAATAGTGGGTGTCAGTGTCAAAGTGTGCATAGAGATATGTAACAAATTGGGTCCACGCAACATACCCTTGGCATGTATTTTTACTCCATTTCCACCATTGTCAGCATTCAAGATATAGATAGAGAACAACATAGCAAAGTTTGGCCAACTCACCAGTAATTCCATGTAAAGAGAAGTAATTCTCCATTTGAGTGACCCAACCCTTAGGGTCAGAGACATCAAATTTATTGACCTCAACTCTGGGAAGATGGGGGTCACAATGAAAGGAGTTCAATTGAAATATCATAGAATGGGAGGATTCAACACCATCTAAGTGGAATGGTTGTTCCGAGGAGGAAGGGACCTGGGGGTGGTTCAACAATTGGTTGATGGAAGACTTGATGGTGTCAAATTTACCCATGAATTTGGCATCCATGGAATCATATTGTTGTTGGACTTGGTCCTGGAATTTTTCCAAGAGGGAATTGGTGGAAGCAAGATCAGAAGTCACATGTTGGAGGGACTCCTTGTTCTGATTGATGGTAGCTTGCATGTCTTTTTTGCGAGTGTTGGACATTTGGACATGAGGGGTGCCTATAAAGGGAAATGGGCAGGTGGGACCATAGAAAATAAGGACTTATAAGTGATAGGTACCACGACGTTCAGGATGAAAATGGAAATAAAATGGGATAGGTTGAAAATAAGGACGTTGAAAAGGGGGTTGGGTCCACTGGAAAAAAAAAGTCTTAAAAATGAGAGGTACCACTGCAACCCGAATGTGACCCGAATGTAGGAGGAAAGGTTGCACGGAAACAGAGCTTGTTTGTTCCTTTTCTATTTTGTTTCCATCCCAAGGGTTAGGTTGTTTAGGGTTTCTACAGAAAAGGTTTTTCCCTATGCTATAGCTCTCGGATATACGTGCGGGGTCAAATAGTAGTACTCAGCCCAATATATCATGACACCAACTAAGGAGTCTAGACCATACCCTTATTTGTACTACCCGATTACCCAAGTACTAGATATTATCTTCCTAAGTGTTGTTCTTGGTGGCCCTATATCATTTAGGAAGTCAATCGATTGATCTATGGAGAGTTTTGAGATACCTAGGCTAGTCCATATACAGGTGTTGTCTGATGCGCTACCACTCAAAGGGGTACCAACAAGGGTTACAGGGGTATCCAATAACGTGAGCTTAAGTACCTCTTTTATTTTATGCATGTATGTTTCCCCGATTGTGGATTTATGCGTTGAATGACAAATCTCTATAGTTTTAATATGTTGGAACACGTATCTACCTTGAAAACAAATAACCCACAATTCATGCCAAGGAAAGTGATCTGATACCACTTGTAAGGTACTAGATGTAATAAAATATGCAAAAACAAGAATATTCAGCAGATATCAATGGAACAATAGAATATTGAGAAGAGAAACATAAAAAATTATACCTTTATTCAAGAAAGAAATGTTCACTTGCCTCTTCAAGGGGGAAAACTCCAGCAGAGAAAAGCTCTATTACAATAATTCTCAAGAAAAATATTTCTCATTCCTCCTACTCTTATTTATACTAATTCTATCTTCTAAAGAACCTTCTAGAGGAAGATCTTTCTAGAAGTGGAAGCTTCTATTAGTTCTTCTTACATTGACTTGTTCACATTTATTAAATAGGCCTTATAAACTAATGTTGGCCTTTATTACATGGAAAATATATTATTCTACCTACAATAGGGGTTAGAGAGGATAGGCCCCTAACACAAACCCTCTCATGATTGATTTGACCTCCTGAAATGTGAGTTATTTCCTAATGAATTTAACATTTAGTAGTCGATGATCTCATAGTGATATTAATATGGACCATTGATCTCATAAGCCCAAATAATTATCCAACATGTATTGTGGGCAGTGAATGAAAAGGGTATATATTGTTTTTCCCTCCTTTTGTAGTTTGTATGTGGAGTTAGGATAGGCATAGAGTTTTTGGGAAATAAGGTGGAACACAACATGAAACATAGAACACAGTACTATAGATAATTGAAGAGAGGAAAAAAAACTTGAAAACAAAGGGAGGTGTCTAAAGACACCATTACATCACTTCAGCAGAGTGCACTATGATCAGAGCATCACAGTGCATATTGTGCATCTTGATCCACATAATCGATTGCATAATTTCAATTCACATTGCCTATAATGACCTAAGGGGTCTTCTTTATAGTCTCAATATATAACCAACTTCCATAGAATATGGAAGATCTTGTCCACATGTAATCATTGGTAGTTATATTTGACTCTCCAAAATATGCTTTGTTGAGTCAACTCAACAAGACTCGACCTGACCATTGATTCTTCCAACTCATATTTGATAGTTGGGTTGGTCGATCCACCACATAACTATCGTCGAATGTTGTTCGATTGTATGACCTACAGGAACATTCACTACTCAATCGAATGGTGTGGTGTGTTGGTCGATCACCTAACCAAGTGTATCAATATGAAGTTTGACCTCTCAACCAAATGAACCCAGGATATCTGTGATGAACCATCTATTATTGATGTTCTAACACCCCCACCCCCCATCAACACATAGCTCTGGAGTTTCAGAAGGTGAAATTACATCACTAGAACACCCTGCCCCATAATTGTAGCATTAGGAATCCCAAGCATCATGCAGATATTGATAAATATGGCTTAATATAAAGGTTTCATGAAGATATCATCAACATGATATTCAGTTCTACAATATTCAAGAGAGAAAATGTTCTCAAGAACCAATTGTTGGAAGTAGTGAGCATGGAGATCAACATGCTTCATCTTATAGTGAGAAATAGGAATGTCAGCAGCCTGTATGGAACTTTTTTTATCATAGTAGATTGTTTTCTAGGTCTAAACAGGAAGTCCAATTTCTTCCAAAAGTTGGTGAATCCAAACTACTTTAGTACCTACTTGAATAATTCCACGATATTATGCATATGTAGTCGACAAGGAGACGACCTTTTATTTCTTTCATGACCATACCAAAGGTCCAGTGCTATAGAAAAAAACATAGACAGAAGTGTACTTCATATCATCATCATCTCTAGCCTAGTTGGAGTCAATGTAGTTGAATAGTGAGTATGAACTACGATAATACTTGATACCAAAATGAGTGGTACCTTCCAAATAGAGAACAATTTGTTTGACTTCTTTCTAGTGGATTTATTTAGGGTCCTATGAGAATCAAGAAACCACACTAATAACAAAGGAAATCTAAGGTCATCTATGAGTAATATAAATAATATTGTCTACCAATTATCGATAAAGTGTAGTATCGACAGTGGGTGTTTGACAGGTTTTAATAAGATTCACTCCAGACTGAAAAGGAGTAGCACAAGGATTGGAATTATACATATTAAAACATTCCAACAGATCCATCACATATTTATATTGAGAATGAAAAATCCATCACAAAGTGGTAATACTTGAAGACCCAAAAATAATGTAGAGTGCCAAGATCTATCATATCAAAGGAGTCAGCAAGTTGTTTCTTCAATCTAAATATGATATCATTATTATTGATAGTAATGATTAAGTCATATACATATACAACAACAATCAAAGTGTATCCATTGGTGTGGAGAAAATACAATCTTTGATCAGATTCACACCAATTGAAATGAAGTCGAAGAAATAAATTGTCGATCTTAGCATACCAGGCTCGGGGAGATTGCTTCAAACCATAAAGTGACCTTTTGGGTCGACAAACTAGATTTGAATCTATCATAAAACCAAGTGGTTGTTCCATGTAAATTTTTTCATATAGGTCTCCAAGAAGAAAAACACTCTTCACATCCATCTAATGGATTTTCTATCCAAAACAAGCAGCAAGGGAAAGAATCATTTGAACAAAGTTCATCTTTACAATGGGTGAAAAGGTTTTAGTGTATTCAATGCCTTCTTGTTGATAAAATACCTTCTATACAAGGCATTATTTATTTCGCTCAAAAAAACCTTCAGAGGTAAATTTGGTTTTGTATATCCATCAACACTTCATGATGTTCTTTCCTTGTGGTAAAGGAACCAAGTCCTAAGTTGGATTCTTTGAAAAAGAATCAATTGCAGTCTTCATTTCTTACTCTCATTTAGGTTTTCCTTCAGCATATAAGTAGGTAACAAGGTCTGAGGTTTCGAGGACATGAGTCATCAAGGTAATGTTGGCATGTTTCATTTGACTTTGAGTCTGTTTTCTACAGAAGGAATCTCCAGCATCAACTCTAGTAGATTCAATTATCTTGGCAGCCCATCGGGGCAGAAAAGAAACAAGTGAACCATGGTTCACTTCATCAATTTTATTAGAAGTTGGAGGTTCTTCAGTCGGCGAACAAATCGAAACAAAGGACAATGGAATAGTCAACTCAAAATTCAATGGTCTAGAAGAAATAGGAAAAAAATTCAACGGATAGTCAAAGGACTGAAGAGAAAAATAGGAGGACCAGTGCTAGAGACAAAATCAAAGGGATCATCCTATAGCAATTTCGAAGAGTCATTCAACAAATTAATTCCAGAAGACTTCTCATCAAACCAAACATTGCATCTAACAATGATTTGTCATTTGACAAGATCAAACAATTGATAGGTTTTCGACTCTTCAAAGTACCCCATCATGATGCAATCATGAATCTTTGCATCCAACTTCTTTATGTAGTCATCGAGAATGTGGTCCTAGGAAACACATCCAAACACACAAAGGTGTTTGACTGAAGGCTTCTTCCCATACCATCATTTGATTGGAGTCATGGAAGGAACATCTCTAGTTGAGATGCGATTGAGCAGATAATTTGCACAGAATACCGCTTCAGCCCAAAAGCGAGGAGGTAGGTATTTAAACTACAAAATACATCTACCCATTTCAACTAACATTTGATTCTTGCATTTTGTAGCTCCATTCTATTGAGGTTTGTGAGGAACCAACCACTACTAGTCAATACCAGATCAAAGTAGGTATTCTTCAAAGGGTCGATTAACATACACACCACCATTGTTAGACCTCAAACACTTGATGGGTTGACCATGTTGTTTTTCAGCAAAGGCCCAAAATTCTTTGAACTTCTCAAAGACAAGATTCTTATTCTTCAATACAAAGACCCATGTGAAGTAAGAGAAATCGTCAATGAAGGTTAAAATGTACCTTGTGCCTTCCAGTGAAGGTAAGTTGATACAACATACATCACTGTGAATTAATTCCAGTAGCTTCTATGCTCGCCACACTTTTCAAGATTTGAATGGTTCTTGATGATGCTTCCGAAGCACACATCCCTTATAGACTCCTTCAGGGGAAAATACCTTCAGCAAACCAATAACCATGTTTTGAGTTGCCAGTTCCTGCAGACTTCATAAATTCATATGTATGATTTTTTCATGCCAATATTGACTTCTCTCATGAGTGTGAGAAAAAAGTGTAGTTGGTTCACATTCATGTCGATTTGAATCATAGAAATTGTACAATCTCTCTGTCGGGTCAAGAATATCTCTAGTGACAATAGACTTCCCTTTCTTCAAATCACGAACAAAGAAACGATCTAGCCAAAATTCTACAATCTTACCTGGTTGAGTCAACTGAGCAATAGACAACATGTTGGCATGGAGATTTGGCACATGATAGATGTCGACAATCTTCCCATGTCAACAAGCTACATCATTGTTGATATAAAATATTGGTTTACGGTCTTAAGGTCAACCCCATGAGGATATGAATCCCCATGTATTTTTATAGAGGTGGTACTCATGTTTGGATGAAGTGTTAGAAGGTTCCTTATATGATTCTATAATAAATGAAAGGTCTCCCAACATAGCTTATAAATACAAATGTACAATATTTATATACAAATATACATCATATCATTTGAAGAAACGATTAGATAATGTGTGCCAACATATATTTGTTTCTACAAGGTTTTGGAATCTCCATTCAACTGACATTCTTTCTTTCTTGTAAGATAAACTGAACTTGGAATCTTATATTACTTTTGCAAGATGAAGAAATGAAAGGTATTCAAATAACTTTAAATAGTAACTTCATTATGTAACCTAAAAAAAGATTTGATAGGCAATACATTTGAAATCATATGCTTTCAACTCAAGTCCTAGAAATCAATATTTTAGTGCCTCGAGTAGTTCTCTGCAGAAGAAATTTATAACAATATCCAAAATATGACAAGTTTAATAATATCATAAACAAGAGAGATGAAATAGCCTCTACAAAGTCTCAATTACGACTAATAAACTGAATGAAATAGAAATTGTCTTTTTACAAGGAGGGATATTTCTCCTTAGGACCTGAAATGTTACAAGATGAATGAATATTTCAAAGAAATAATTGCTCAGACCCAAATATTCATGTTCTCATTACATTCATGGAAGATTTGATGGAAAGAAACAAAAAAGAAGAAGATGTAATTGATATAAATTAGGGCAAGAAAATAGAATAACTAACAAAATTGAGAAGACAAGAAGACAAGTGGAAAAGGCACCAAACCAAGTCAATTTCATATGTACATCAATGGTGCATTTAATAGTAAAACTCAATGTAATGACCCCACAACTGTATCACAACTAACCAGTTGTTAAGGTCTATTAAGTACTTAGGATTATTTCTAACAAACCCCCCTTTAATCTTAAGTCTGCACCAATAAATATATTAGCTCAGCAAAAACTTGATGTCGAAACCAAGTCTAGAAAAATCATTGTGTATCAAATGAACTAGACAACTTGTAGGTGTCCACTGAAGTGAACCCAAAACCGATGAGATAAAACCTTGATGAGAAGTGAATTGGCTAAATGTCCAACACATCCCAAATCCTGAAAATGCCTGACAATCCTGAATGCACCAAGCACAAATGCAAAATAAATAGTTGACTTCTACTAGATCTTAAGATCATCCCTGTAAATTCTGAAGACTATCAAGTGAAAAAATAAATTCACAAACTACTCTCATAAAATGGCACACTAAAAAAATTGTCAATAATCCTATTAACAGAAAAAAGTGTCGAAATGCATCCAAACTCTGTATCCATAAAAAAAAATGTGTGTAGTAAACCCACTGAACTACTGGTACTATCACATATCCAAATTGTTGATCTAGATTTTGAACTATCATCAAGGTTTCGAACTACCAAACCACCATCAAAGTCACAAGGTGACTGAAATCCATCAAATACATCAAATGTCCAAATGTGGTAATTCATCCATCCATCCATCCAATATCAATCATAAACATGAATCCATCATATACTTCCAAGTTGTAAACTATCTCAACAAAAATCCTTTGAATTTCAAACTGACCAATCCAAAATCAAGTCACCAAATCCATCATCATGGCCTGAAACAATGCTCGAGAAGTAATCATCCTGAAATCATAAACTCATCTTGAATATTGAATCCTCAATCTATCATAAACAATAATCCTGCAAGTTAGACTTTGAAACTTAAAGTATGACATATCAATATTTCCCCCCCTGTCGACTGAAAAGTGAGAAGTCCAGATAATGAGATATACCTCCCTTGAAAGTGGAAAAGGGTAATCAAACCACCTTTGAGAAGAGTCTAAAGACTCAATCTTCAACTCAAAAGACAAACCTCAAGTGGGATACGATCATTCCTTGTATCATCCAATCCTGAAAAACATCCATGTATGTCAACTGTAGAAATATCTCCAATCAAGTATTGTTGTACCTATGTATAATTGATCCAAGTGGATATTGGTGCCCACCCACCTATTCCAACTGGCTCCTCATGTTCGCTTCTTGTTCAACATGTTCTTCTGTATTGCTTTGTAATTGTGAGTTCAAAACTTATGGGTTGTCTGAAGCCCCACACATCCTCCAGGTGGATCCAGGTGGCCTCTCGCCTAATCCAACTGGCTCATTTTGTATGTTTTCATGTCAGCACATCTTGTTGTACTTCCCAGGTCATTTTGGGTCCCTAAACATTGTTTTTTTGGCTCTCCACAGTCAAACTGTAGAAAGCATTAGAGTTTGATGGTGGAATGTGTAGTTATCTAAAATACCTTTCCAACGGGCTATCATGCGCCTAAAATGAAGGTCGTATGCAAAAGTTACGACCCTTGGAAGCTCAGGTACCAAATTACACCAACTTACCCATAGGGCCCACATGAATTTTGGCATTTCAATTTCTAGGGTTAGGTTTTTGGATGTCTATAGTTTTGGAATTCATGAGTAATATCAAAAAGGCCTTTGGAGACACATTGTAAGGCATTCTACTCAGACGGATGCGTATAGCAGCCACATATCTTCTCAAAGATAGCTACCACCATTCGAGCAAGTGTTTTAGTTCTGCAGTTTTACAGTTTCATCCTATTTCATTATTTAATAGAAGATATCGCTCACTGGATATTTGTGTTATTCTTCATATCTCTTTGTTTATTGTATTCAGTCTATTAATCAATTCATTTTGTTCCTAAATCTGGATCAGTGGTATTAGAGTGGTCTGCTCTTCATTTATTTTTCTTCGTGCATGTCCCCAACAAGATCTGTGTACAAGAAGTTGGGACTCGAACCAATCGAGCCATTACAAGATCGATCGCATCGAGCCCGAAAAAAACCCATGGGGGACGAAAAGAAATATGATGGAGCAGGAAATCGTATTAAAATGTTGCTCGAGGAATCCCTCACATGACAAAGGAACGAAATGACGAACAACTTCACACAGATCCTTCAACGGTTGCCCACAAGAGAAGCATATTCATCACGAAGCCATGCAACACCCTTCAAGGTACAAGTAAATGTTGATATTTCATTATTTGAAGGAATGATATATGCGGATGTTGTAGATAAATGGTTGAATCTGCTCGAAGGATATTTTTCAGTCTACAATTTTTCTGATAGGGAAAAGATCACTTTTTCACTCCTCAAGGTCGTTCCCCATGTTAAATATTGGTGGGATACTTACTCTGAGAAAAGGGTCGTGGAGGAATCTACAATGTTTGTGGTGGCCCCTACATGGGATTCCTTCTAGGATGCCATTAAAGAATAGTACTACCCTGTTGGAAGCTACGAGGACCAATACACTGGATGGACCACCATACATCAAGAAAGGGACCAGACAATACCATATTTCACCAATATTTTCCATACCCTACGCACCAAATTGGGTATCAAAAACTTTGAGCGTCATCTGGTGCTCAAATACCGCGGTTGTTTGAATAGGTACATTCAAACAGAAATGGATTTACTTGACATTGCCTCATTGGGAACGGCTTATAGATACGATGTCAAGATCGAGAAGAAATTTATGTAGAAACGGTGAGACTTTGGATCTGCAAACCCCTCACAGTTGAAGTACGGAAAAGGCAACCCCAACCCACACAGAAAGGGACCAATTCGATATGGCCACCCTTAGGACAACCATTCCAAGTTGCAACACAAGAAAGGAAATGAGAAGACGAAGAAGGACACGGGAAAATGGTGTGAGTACCATAAAATTCCTTGGCACAACATCAAAGAATGTCGCTCCAAGCAGTCCCTCGTGGTCGAGCTGAAGGCTTCCGAGTCATAGGTTGGTTATGATTCTGATTCAAATCCTGAAGGAGGGAAGCAGATTATCAATTTTGAATCCAGTTCCATTATTTCTACCACCAAATTCCAGCCAAGAGAACGAGAAGAACCAGAGGAAGGGGAATGCCTCTTTCACTCGTAGATGTGGTTCAAGGGGGCTCTGATTCATTCCATTGTCGACAGCGGTAGCCAGAAGAACCTGATTTCAGCAGAGGTTGTCACGCAGCTGGACCTTTCAATGAAAACACACATGAAGCCCTACACCATAGGTTGGATTCACCAAGGAAAATATCTATGTGTTAGCCAACAGTGTCATCTGCCCTACGACATCAATCCTTTCAAAGATGAGGTATTGTGTGATATTGCTCCCCTTGAAGTTTCTGATGTTATTTTAGGACAACCATATTTTTGGAAGTGTCATGTTTTTTATGAGTCTAGACATGAAAATTTTATTATTACTTTGGGTAGACAATTGTACATGATCCCATAGGTAGCGCCACCTACTATTATTTCTTTAATATTTTCTAAGCAATGCAGTAAGGTCATTTCACAGACCGGGAAGTTCGTCTTCTTTGTGATACGTGCTCATAGTACGCAGAAGGTCACCACCACATCTATGGTCTCTACACATCACATCTCTTTGCAGCAGAAGCAAGTGGATGGGATCGTGGAAGAATATAAATACATCTTCGCCTCACCTACAGGGGTACCGACACACTGCCAAGTCAAGCATCCAATTAATCTAACCCCTGACGTGCCTCTACCTAATGGACCAGTCTATTGATGCTTGTTGATGGAGAATGATGAAATCAGGCATCAAATCAAATATCTTCTTCAAAAGGGGAACATTAGGCCCATCTCCTTCCCTTGTGGAAGCCCGATTTTAATGGTGCAGAAGAAGGATGGGACTTGGAAATTGTGCATTGATTACAGAGCCTTAAACAAAATCACAATCAGGAACCACTACCCCATTCCCAGGATTGATGACCTTCTTGACCAAATCAAGGGGGAAAATTTCTTCAACAAGATTTACCTAAACTATAGATACCACCAGGTTCACATCGAACCAATTGATGTATGGAAGACAACCTTCAAGTCTAAAGAAGGTCTCTATGAATGGCTAATCATACCCTTTGAATTAAAAAATGCACCAGCCACTTTCATGAGGTTGATGGATGATGTATTGAGACCCTTCACTAACTCCTTTGTGGTAGTATGTTTGGATGACATCCTCATCTTCAGCAGAATGTGGGAGGAACACATGCGACATATTCAACAGGTTTTGCACACTCTGTAGTAGCACAAGCTTTATGCCAACTTGGAAAATTTATCTTTTGGAATGAACAGGGTCCAATACTTGGGATAAATTGTTGATGAGCCTGGGGTACATGTTGATCCAGCTAATATCCAAGTCATTTGTGACTGGCCAAGCCCGACCACACTGACTAAGCTTTAGATATTTTCAGGACTAGCCAACTTCTACCAATGGTTTGTGTTGGGATTCTCCCATATTGCATGGGCCCTCATCTAGGTGACCAAGGGTGGTGGCAGGGCCAAGTTTGTGTGGGGGAAGTATCAGCAATGATCATTCAATGATCTAAAGCATCACTTGTGCTCATCTCCAGTACTCTCCTTGCTCGATCTACAACAACCATTCGAGATTGAGACTGATGGATCTGACTATGTTTTGGGTGTATTTCTCACTCAGCACAGGCATCCGATGGCATACCAAAGTGAGACACTCTTTGATATTGTCTGTAAATACCCCACCTATGAAAAGGAAATGTATTCCATTGTACAATCCTTTGTCAATGGAAACATTACATTCTGGGGAAAGAGACAATCATACACACTAATCACAAGCCTCTACAGTTCATACAGACACAGGGGAAATTTCAGAATGACCGCCATTAGAATTGGTCCACCTACCTACATCATTTCCATCTCAACATCAAGTTTAAGATAGGTATCTCCAATCATGTCATTGACTGCCTCATTCGGCCTCCTGTTGCTGCACTCACCAGTGTGCTCCATTCTCGTGGACATTGTCAATGATTTTCACATGTAGGATAGACTCTTATGCCACCTGGGCCATCTCTCTATTCCAACAAGCGAGTGTGCAAAGATGATTTGGGAAGCCCACTACATTCGGGTGGTAGGACATTTTGGCATAGAGAAAACTGTGATCGTTCTTCAGAAACATTTTTATTGGCCAAAAATTTGACAGGACGTTAGCAAATATATCAGATCTTGCATTTCCTATGGCATTTCCAAGCCAACCATCAAGAAGCAAGGCTTATACACCCTTCTTCCTATTCCCTAGAATCCTTGGGAATCCATCTCAATGGACTACATGTCTAGTGTTTCATCCACCAAGCAAGGAAATGACTACATGTTTGTGGTCGTTGATCGGTTTCTGAAGATGGCCATCCTTAGAGCCTGTAAGAGGAATGTCACAGTAGTAGATACTTCCAATCTCTTCTTCGAACAAGTGTGGGTCCACTTTGGGATACCACAAACCATCATCTTTGACCAAGACAACAGGTTTCTCAACACCTTTTGGTCAAGTCTCTAGTCTCTGTTGGACACCAAGCTCACAAAATCCACTTCTTTCCACCCCAAAAAAAATGTCCAAATAGAGGTCGTCAATCGAATGATTGTGCACATCATGTGCATGTACAATTCTAAGAATCCACGTACATGGGACGAGAGTCTCCCATATGTCCAACACAATTACAACAAGGCTCTCCATAGTTCCACTATCCATAGACCATTTTAGGTGGGTTTGGGATTCCAACCCTTGGGACCCATTGATGTTTCACTTCCTCTTTCCACCACATAGACAAACTCTTCCCCTTATCAGTCTATGATCGACAAAGACACCAGATTCATTAAGAGGATTCAACACATCCACCAACAGGTCCAAGAGATTTTACAGAAATCCAATGATGAGTATGAGTAGCACCATGATAAACTCAGGGTACCACACCAATTTCAAGTTGGCGATAATGTCTGGTTACATTTGTAGAAGGAGTGTCTCACCGGGCCCCATCGGAAGCTTCGACCACTTCGTTATGGGCCTTACGCTATCACCAAGGCTATGGGTAGCAATTATTTTGAGCTCAACACTTCACCCTTCCTTGGTATGCATCCATTAGTCAATGTGGACCTCCTTCAGCCATATTTTCCCCCATTATTGGACACCTATGAGATCATAAAATAGCTGACACCAACAGATCTCAACCTTGACTGCATGGAAAAAGCATCCACTGATTAGATAGTGGACACACAAGTCAAGGGCACTCGTCAGCAGTGGATCTAGCTTTATTGGGTTGTCAAGGTAGGGAAACTCCTACACCAAGGAAAGTGGCTCACCCGGGGCCAAATCCAGTAGAAGTTTCCTCACCTGATGGGGGAACTCAACGTAATGGAAACCATTGCTTCGTAAGGGGTGAAGATTGATCCAGGTGGATATTGGTGGCCACCCACCTATTCCAACTGGCTCCTCATGTTTGTTTCTTGTTCAATGTGTTCTTCTGTACTTCTTTGTAATTGTGAGTTCTACACTTTTATGGTTGTATGAAGACACACACATCCTCCAGGTGGATACGGTTGGCCTCTCGCCTAATCCAAATAGCATATTTTGTATGTTTTCATGTCATCACATATTTTTGTACTTCCAGGGCCGTTTTTGGGCCCTAAACTTTGTTTCTTTGGCTTGCCATAGTCAAACTGTAGACGAAGTCACAGTTTGATGGCGTTATGTGTAGCTCTCTGAAATAAATTTCCAATCGGCTATCACGCACCTAAAACAGAGGTCATATGAAAAATTTATGACCCTTGGAAGTAAAGGTACCAAATTACACCAACTTACCCATAGGGACCACATGACTTTTGGCGTTTCACCTTCTAGGGTTAGGTTTTTTTATGTCTAGGGTTTTGGCATTCATGAGTAATGTCAAAAATTCCTATGGAGCCTCATTTTAATGCATTCTTCTCAGACGGATGTGCGTATCAGCCACATCTCTTCTCAGAGATAGCTACCACCATTCGAGCAAGTGTTTCAATTTAACAGTTTTACAGTTTCAACCTATTTCATTATTTAATAGAAGATATTGTTCACTGGATATTTGTGTTATTCTTCATATCTATGTGTTTATTGTATTCAGTATGTTAATCAGTTCATTCCGTTCCTAAATCCAGATCAATAAATTCGTCGATAATATCTCTCCAATAAATTGGCTTCCAAAATCCACTACCAAGTCCCTAACCATTCAAAATTTACCTATTTCCAATGAATTTTCTTGTTCTTCTGACACCTTCCTAAGAGGTGATTGGTCTTCCCACAAAAACTGCATGGGTGAAGATCAAAACACTTCCACTCATCATGGCCAAATCGGTGATAGTATTTTCACTGTATAGGTTCATTATCCGTCTGATCATCATGATCATCAACAATATCTTGTACTTGTTCCTTACCATTATCCTCAATCTATGTCTTCTAATCATCATTCAAAAAACTTCCACTTACAAAGCAAACAGGTTTTCAATAATTAGGAATAAAAAGGTTAGCATGAACCTTGTTGTATTCTAAGCCATGTCGATTATGTTTAAATTGTAATTCTTCCCATGGCCAAACAATTATAATCGCTTCCTCACATTTATTCACAACTTGTTTTGTCATAGGGACTTCCAAGTCATCTCCATATTTATAAGCGTCATCATCAATCAACTGCGTGTCTTCATTGAAGTCATTTCCATCCTTAATTTCCTTTTGTTTTTCAATATGTAATCCAAACAATGGATTATCCTAAAGTAGTATGAAATCACATTGTAGGTGTCGAAAGAGATTTAATTCATCATCTAATAGTTTTTTTGAAGTTTGAACATATCAAATTTCCCATGCATTACTTGCAAGCAAGTAAGAAATGTGGTGGGAGTGCACTTGTTTATTGCAATTGTCGATTCCGTAGTTGAGTTGATTAATGTGTGGAGTATTATAAATATTTCTTCAATCCTCGCCATTATGAAGAGTGTGGAATATGAAAGAGTTGTAAGACTTAAAAAACTGTGAAGACCTTGTTATCACTTAAATTTCATCCGCAAATGGTTACAGAAATCCATCATCTCCAAATACCTATAAGTTCATTCATGGACCAAAAATGCATTTCCAAAGGGCACAAACTATACAACTGGTTATAAAATCAGCATGCGCTCATAATATAGAGGAAGTGTGTGCACGTGCGCTAGTTGAAAAAGCAGGGAAAGCACACATGTGCCTGATGCGCGATTGTGGACGCAAAAATCTTCACACACCTCAGAACGATGCATTAATGATTATGGTTAGCCTCCCACCCACTTCTAGTTAATCTCCCAAGTTGATTTGACCTCCAAATCCAAGATGAATTCGAGTGGGAGGTTGTTCAAAGACCTTAAGGGCCCCTTGTTCACACTAAAGACCAGTTGGATAATGCGTCAAAGATTTGCTAGAAAAATAGGCAATGGGTGCACTATATTTTCAAGAATATATTTGTATTGTTATGTTGCCTCTATTCTCCTGCAAGGAACCTCTTTCATCATTGCATCATACAAGAACCATTTCATTGGGCTATTCACATCAGCTCTTGAGTGAATGAGATTTGGATTTCTTCACCATTTCCTTTTAGTTTTCTATTTGTAAGAAGATATCTATCATTGGGGGTTCAAGAGCCCTCCCTTGGAGGAAGAGGGGACCCATAAGTCTCCCTTTCTCTTTGGTGTTTTCCCACTAATACAATCTATCCATTGGTGGCATGAATATTGGTCAATTGTTTGGTTATTTTTGGTTCTAATTCCCTTATGAAATTTAGTTTAGTTTCTTTAATTATTGTTATCTTAGTTGTTTGTTTATTTATTTTGCTTGATATTTATAACTCTTGAACTAACTTCTGTCATGTCCA
Source organism: Picea sitchensis (assembly GCA_010110895.2). NCBI lineage: Eukaryota > Viridiplantae > Streptophyta > Pinopsida > Pinales > Pinaceae > Picea > Picea sitchensis. The sequence goes on from SNQJ01S0036801.1 coordinate 32,898, forward strand.
GCTAACCCAACTGGACTTGCAAGTGTCCCTCTTTTGCTCATTCAGGTGAAGAAAAGGATACAACAGATTAGTGAATCCATTGGGGATAGGTATCAATTTCCTCCCCATTTGGGTTGTTTGAGCACTTATTTTTGGTTTATTTAAATTGCAGGGATCATAACCAGCCCAAGCCTACCTGTAAAAAGCCAAATTCGGAGCTGAGATAAGAGAATTCCATTCGAAATTTTCTTCTCGGCCGCGTATCTGAGCGTCCACTGATTCTTCAATCCACAATCACATCTTTCGAGCATGTGCGCCAAAATCATTGTGTTTATTAGCGCATCCTGGGCACCTGCGCCAACGGGTTGTTGTTTATTTGCGCATTGGCACCACATGCGCCTACGTCTACTCTGTGACCCACGCACCTGTCCTGAAATTCAACATTGTATGGATTTGTTGTGATATTTTGAATGCCCCTAGCCTTCTAAATATTGATTCTATGCAATTTGTAATATGCACCACACTTAGATTCCATCTCCACATGAACGGTTAGTCAAAACATAGGCACTTAGGGGGTTAAAATCCATATTTATCCTCTTTTTTTCTTTCATTTTTCCACATGGATGGCTTACTTTGATTGTAAAAATTAAGTTGGAATCATTCAATATCACATATATAAGCACTTTCATTAGGACCATAAATTAAATTTCAATCATTGAGTATGCACCATAGAGCGATCTTGAGAATCAAAAAAATGATTGAGGGAACCTTTCATCTCCCTTAAAAAAAAATATTTAGGAGAGGACAACAACCCCCATGGGACTCCTCAAAGTTTATTTTTCAAAACATCTTGAATTTTTAAAGGGCCCACACATGCCCACATCTTGCAAAGATATTCTAGTTTTGAAACTTCTTTCTTAGTTTACATCACTAGGGGAGTTTAAAGATTATTGTAATGGGCCCATACATATGTCCACAATCTAGGATAGTCTTTTGAAGCTTTCTTAGATTAAATCACATTAGGGAGTTTAAGGGATTTGTAAGGACCCACATGTCCACATGCTAGTTCTATAAGGACTTTAAAATTATGCAAGATTGTACCAACGAAATTTAGTAAGATAGGTAATTAAGACTTGTAAGGACCACACGAAGTCCACATGCTGCAAGGTGACACCTAAATTATTAAAAAATTGGCACATTTTATCACTTGCTCGCACACAAAGTCACTACTCACTCACATAGTTTCATCTCGAATTGTGGAGGTTGAAGTAAGTTTCCCTAAAAGGATTCTGAAATGCCCCACCATTTTCTTGAAGGAACTATCTAATCCCAATTAACTTAAACAAGATTGGTTCACACCCCCAATCTCACAAACAACCACATCTAAAAAATTTCTAAAAACTCACTAATTTTTCCTCCATAGGAGGTGCCAAAAGAAATTTTTAGTCCAGGTAGGATCTCGGGGATATGCATGCAAATAATTCCCCGTTATTTGGTTCTCACATCTTCAAACATTAGAAGTTGACAAATAGGGCACTTTAAAATCCTCCAAGTCAAGTATTCCTAACACCATAAGGCAGGGATATACCCGTGAAGGTACGAAGGTCGAGGTCCAGTTGTTCTGTGCGTCCCCCCTTGAGGCACCCACCTCTTGGACGGGATCCAGCCTGTGGCAATTTATGAGGCCGAAAATCTAAATGTCGCACTTTGATAGAGGTACCTAGTGACCAAATTTTAGGACATCTACCCAGGTGGAAATTGTGGGCTGCAAATGCACCTTGATCAGATTTTGTGTGGCTATTGGGAAATATCGCCAGCTCTTTTGGGATATGCACCCTCTACCCCTCATTATAACTGATTGTTTCATCCTTCACTAGTTCCTCTTCCGGTGGCTTTAGACCCCATTGTTGAGTGTTATTGGACGGTCCAATGCTATTTGAGAGGAAGGACATTGCATCTTTTATGACACAAGCATTTGTTTTTCTTTGTTCTCCCACGTAGACAAAATCCACCTACCCACATGTATGCTTATTTTTCAATTGATTTATGTATGATTCTCTTGTGATTACATCTGATTATGAGATATATTGTGAAGGTCCAAATTATACAAAGACTCTTGTTCATTTATTTATCTCATCATCATTTACAAACATCCACTTTGATAGTCGGACATCATAGGGGACCCACAAAATCCCTATCATTCCAGATGCTTGCTAAATATCCCTCCTATTTTATGGGGAGTTCCTAGCCTTGCCAACTCATCATCTCAACCCTCTCACACCCCTGTGAGTGCTACTATCTTGGGATCATATTTTCTTGGCTCCACTCTACTTGGGTCCACTTCCCAAGGACAGCCATCCACTCGCTCTCCTTTACACAGAAGCGGGGGGTAAACTTCTTCCCAAGGGGGAAGTACAACCCCACGTCACCCCCCTCACAGGTCAAGTACACAAACTACTCACACCATGGCTGGAAATAACCCTCCATCACCACTTCAAATGCCATACTTGGCCTCCCTCAACATACCATATCTAAGAAATCTCACGAATGATCATATATTGCACGACCCCACATGGCCTGCAATGTCGACCAAACTCCCTTCATACATCCCCAAGTTTGAAGGAAAAGTGGGAGACAACCCGACCAACCATGTCATAACTTTCCACCTATGGTGCTCTTCAAACAGTATCATGGATGACTCCGTCTGGTTAAGGTTATTTTAATGCACACTTACTGGCCCATCAACCAAGTGGTATGTCGATGAAAAATCAGGGTCCCATGCGACTTTTGAATCCCTTTCCAAATCATTTTTGACCTTCTTTCAACTACCAATATGTCATGGCAATGGTCTCAAACTTCTCTCAAAGTTTAAACAAACTCGAGCCACACATATCACTAACCACATTCATGAATGGCGTCGGTGACGTAGTTTATGCAAAGTAGAAACCACCAAGAAACAATGCCTTGATTGGTTTCTCAGATCACTTATCTCCCTCCTTGGCAAGGATGTGGCCTCCACCTTCTCCCAATCTGAAGAGGAATCCATCAGCAAGGCTCAGCAGTATGACCTCATCTATGCATAGTCGGGATACTTATCTATGGTCCTACCTGACGTCCCAATACACATACCATTCAACCAAGAAAAACCTGGGATGTCTCACTCAGCAGATGGATTGATTGGTACCACAACACACCACAACAAATACATCAGACCACTACCTATGTACAGTACACCCCAACATCCACTAGTGTATGGAGGTCCCCCTTATTACCCTCCTCCCCCTTATCAGCCACAATACCAAGTTGTTCCCCCCCACCCATGAGTGGACCCGTGTCGGCACCCATGATGCGCCTGGTGGCTCAACCAAGTTTTGGTATCCCCTCTACCTCAGCTTACACCCTAAGCACTAGTGAAAGCACTGCGCCTTTGTATGTACCAAATGGATCATTGCCACAAAATAATCCATACTTTCCATTTCCTAGTCCTCCACAACCCATGGCTTCACCACAAGGACACCCACACATTGGGGTTAACTTTGTTCATCCCTCTCCCATTCAACAATTTCAAAATTTTGAACAACCGAATACAGAAAATTTGGCCCATCAGTCGAATAATGCCAATAAGAAAGGAAAAAAATGAAACAATAATAATCCAGGACCAGGGGGAAATAACCCCCAACAAAAACAACCTATTGGGGGCAACCAGAATTAAGGGAACAAGAATCCCCAAGGGGTAAATCAAAACAAACACCAAGGAAAGAATAACAATAACCTCCAGACAAAATTCCCTTGTGCCCTTTGCGATGAATATGACCATTATACTCACCATTTCCCCCAAATAGCCAACTTTAAATGGATGAAAGAATCCACAAACAGACCCCGTCCCATAACACCTCCTACCCCTCAGCAAGCCCCACAATAGTATGTGAAACAATGACCCCCGACGGTGTTTCAAAACTCTATTCCACACCAAGGTGTCATGAACACCCAACAGGAGATGCACCTTGCCCCACCACAGATGGGATAGTATCAAAACCTTGGCACTCCTACGGATCGCACTATCCTCCTCACTAGTGAAGAGGAAACCCTTCTACAAACGTGCAATCGTCAATATAGCGCACCCTTTGAATCTACTCCCACCACCTCAGAAGCAATTCCAATCACAACTGGACCACCTTTGATGATTCCACGCCCTAACACTTAACCACCTCTTCACATTCCTCGTATCCCATTACAACGGAATGCCAACAACCCTCAAGATAGGGAAACACACAATTACATTTTGGTCGATGACTTGGCGCAATCCCCTATTGCCATGTCAGTATTGGAAGTCCTTCAAACCTATCCTAGTCAACGAAAGTCACTACTTTCCACCCTGGGGGCAGTTGGCCCTACTGATACTAGACTCATCATATTTGATCTAGATTGTGGGGAACCCCATCTCCCCACTTTGGTAGCTTTCCAGATACCAGTTAAGATTCAGAACATCACAGTTCATCAATGCATCATTAATGAAGGTGCATCCACATGAATCATGTCCAAAACTGTATGGAAAAATCTCGACTCCCCTGAGCTAATACCATCTGCCATTACTTTAAGAGCTTATGATGGACGACCATCCTCTCCTGAAGGGATCTTTCAAAATGTCCCCGTTAAACTCGGGGGAAAAACCATCCTTATTAACATTGAGGTTATCGACGCCCCACTTGCTACATGTATGATATGAAGGAAGTAGCCTCGTTTTTGTTATGAACAATGATGTTCCCCCACAAAGGGAATATCATCACCATCGATCAGGTTTCACATTACGATCCTAACCCTTCCTCCAACATCGATAATATCCTACCTTTTGTCCACAATAATTCTGATGCCTACCCACTCATCGAGATGTGCCCTGGAATTTTCAAAGACCCATCATTTCTAGGGACATACCACGGGGCATCCCCGCTCATACACTCCTCAGCTCAAGTATGTGTTATCTCTTCCAATGGAACTAAAACTGGATATACCCTTCCTCCCACCAAGGCTTCTTCACTATCTAATGTCCCACTAGTCGCAGAGCTCCTACCTCAGGAATCCCTTGAGAACTCTCCCACACCACCTATTCCCGATTTCACTCTCCCCCAGGGTCACATCCTAGTTTGGGAGACAGTTCCCCAAGCCATTACTCAAATCCCCTTCTTCTAACCCCTACCGGGCGTACAAGCTTTCCAGGTAGCCGCAACGCTTACTCTACATAACATGGTTCTTTCCATCCTGGTTTGGTATCTACACCCACCTGAGATGGTTCCTTAACCATCCCTCCCTCCCTAAACAAAGGGAACCCCAATGTAGATCCCAATCCTCACTTCGACTGCACCACCCTCACCCCCACTCACTAGTGCCACTACTACAGCTTGGGGAAGAAGGAAGAAGAAAGAGCCCACCTCTCCACTTCTAGCTTGAGTTCAACTTCCTTGTGCATTATGTGAGAAAGGACACCCCACCAATCGATGTCTCTCTCTCCCCGAGTTACGCAATTTAATCCAACTTCCTCGAGCAACCACACCACTCGACGCTTCACCCAACTCACCTAGTACTACCACCATGTCCCCAACTATAGGTAACAAAGGATTACGAACCAAATTCTCCTATGCCATTTGTTCAAAGTATGGCCATTACACCCACCATTTCCCTGTGCTACCTCAATTTCGACAGATGCTAACAGCAGTACGCCAAATCTTTTAGCAAGACTCCACTCCATCTGCATCATCCTGTACTCCTGTCACCGGCATCCACTATGTCATGACCTCAGTCAATGAACGGATGAGATTCCCTTTCTCTCTCTGTGAATCACTTAAACATTTCACATATCAGTGTCCTATGATCATTGAATATAGGCGTCGCCAAATGGCCCTTATTCAAAATCCTACACCTCCTCCACTGCCATAGGTACCAATGATTACCCATACTCCATCCCCTGATGTTGTCCATATCATCTCTCCTGAGCCTGAGGCACTTCCCACTCCTCCATGGTTTATGGATAGCCTATATGACGATTTACCCCCAAATCCCCCCAATTCTCCAGTTCATTTCCCCATGGAAATCTTATGCTCGACTACAATTTTTAACCCACAGTAACTCATTATTTGGTTTATGTCAAGTGAACCATCGCAACTTCCTTGCACCATCTTCACCACCTGAAGATAACCACATGGTGACAGTCACCAATGTTACTTCCTCGGATCCCCTGTATTCTTGTATATTCCATTGCGACGAAGATATAATCAAGGAACTAACTACACCAGATTTCCCATGGAATGTGCTCCATCACCAAGCACTCTTTCTCTCATGGGAAGCCTTCAGCCCTTCTAGTCAAACCTCCATATGCACAATTGAAACTAAGGATTTCATCCCCTCCGGGCATATAGATTGGTTCAACAACCCTATCCTCACCCCCGACACTTTTGAAGAAGGCAACATGGCCAACATTTCCCCCACTGTCAAGATTGATATTTCCATCAAACATAGAATCATAGACGAAATCACCATTGGCGTCGCATGCTCTCCTAAATAAATTACAGCTTACAAATCTCTCTTCCAGGAATATCGGGACATTTTTGTTTGGTCATACAAAAAGATGTCCAGTGTCAATCCTTCTATTGTTGAACATCATCTAGACACATGGCCTGATATCACACCTGTGCGACAAAAGAAATGCCCACCACACCCATCAAAAGCAGCGGCCATCAAAGCCGAAATTGACAAATTACGCGTTGCAGGGTTCATATACCTGTTGGCACAGGGGCAGACCCAGGATTCAACACTCAAGAGCGCACCAACAAAACCCTAACTACCAGCCCTTTCGGAAACACCTGCGAAGCAAATGAACTCTCACCCGAGGTAGAGGCAAGCATGGTTGCAAGACTCAAGTGTCTACAACCTAGCTGGGATACTAATCTGTGATTATATCTTTTATAGGGCGCTTAGCATAGATCATTCATCAATATTTAACCCTTATGGTGCTTCGTGGATGGCACAGAGCATCACAGTGAATACTTAGACTAAAGATGATTCAATACTTAGCCACAGAAATATAGATTAGATTCAACACATCAAGCACTAAGCATATTATATATCAGATCTAACATTCATTCATATATCATAAGCACAGAGCATAACGAGTTCTACTTAATCACAGCAAGCACTTAGCCAAAAAGGAGACAACACTTAGATCAAAGCATATAGCACATTACATAGAGTTACCATGGTTTTCCCCCACCCTGGGGCTACATCCACAAAGTTTTCTTCTTTATATTATCACGGTCAAGTAGTTACAACACAGAGCTTCAGGGACCCTTACTTCACATAGGACAAAAGATATGCACAACTCGCTAGATTCTTCTTCCTTGCACTTCAGCACAAAACTACAACAACTTGCACTTAGCCTTCCGATCTCCTTACAATCATGCACATAGCACTCAATATACATCTGATCACATAGATCCAGCTACTAGCACTAAGCCTTTAGCTATACATCACATAGAGGTACTACTATTTTCACTCAGCTATCATATCTACTACTTAAGTATCTATTTATAGATTACAAAATGGGCCTAAACGTGGGTAAACCCACGGTCTGACATCCATTTCCCTTTACATCAACCCAAAACCCTAAAAGGGACCAAAAATAGGTCTTGCTTGCTTCGCGTTGTGCTCCATCTTTGGCAAGCTGTCACAGTCCCAAAAACGGTCAAATATGACCAAGTATTCTTCAAAACTTGGTCAAGGGCCAACAAGCCCCCAACACTCACTTGTGACTCATCCCAAGTCACTCGGGTCTGATCAATTCTGCCTTGAATGCCTCAAGCTTGGCTCGAGCTGCTTTGACTTGCTATAGTGCGACATCTTCTTGCTCAGTAAATTCCTAGATCATTGTGTCATTGAGCGGTCCTTCCAGGTGTTGTTCTGTAGTGATGACAACCTGTTCGAGTTCAGCTTCCTGGCTTTCCAGTTCAACAAACAATTGGCATGCCTTTTCCTAGATCAACAGAAGTCATTGAGAGACTTCCATCACTTTACTTTGTAGCATATGTACTTGTTGTTGGGTTGTGCATTGTTCTGCGAACCTCTTCATTATTTTGACTGGGGTCAAAATATTTATCTACACCTGTAGCGTGTATACATGCTTCTTTGCTTCTTGGAGTTGTGCCTCCAATGTCTACAATTATGGATTCGCTGCGAGGGTTTCATAAGTCTAGGCGCTTCTAGCGCTTAGCTGCTTGCATTCCAAGGCAAAGGTTTTTAATCAGCCAACTGCGCTTCGAGCAATGGCCTCTCTTAGATCTCTTATTTCCTGAGGGGTCTTGAGCATGATGCGGAGCTCCATATCCATGGTGCATTGTTGGAGTTGTTGGATTACTTCTTCCAGTTGGGTCAGTTGGGTCGTGGTTCGAGAAGGTCTTGCGCCGCGATCAGTGGAGGGAGAATCTTGGACTCCTCCTGTCGATGATACTTACACACCAACAGACATCCTTCTCTCTGACATGACTCTCTTAGCCATTAGGTCAATCAAAACTTCTTCAACTACTTTCTCAACAGCATTGAGCTCATACGAAATACAAGCTTGGGTCCACTAGCTCAGGTGTGAAAATGAATTCTGAGACTATGATGAACAGTATGGGAACAAGGAAATGATCACAGGGTGAAGTAATCTCAAGGTTCGGGCTCAAATTCTCACTTAGAAAAAAGTATTCTCGGTTTGTGGCACGACGGACTAAGTAGGGAAACTTAGCAACAGTCTGCTTGCAACGGATATGGGGCCTTCATTAACTCCGTTCTATCCATTCTGGTGTTGTCCAGTGGTTTAGTGGGAACCCATAATTGCTTTTTTTCTTGTTCGGGGTGGGAGTCGAACGAGTATATCGGTCCAACGGTTATATTGTTGCTCCATGGCAAAGTTTCATATGTTGTTGTTCTGATATCTCGTCGAATCTCAATTCTTGTGATTTTTCCTTCTGCGAAGTTTCCTCTGGGGTCTTCTGTAACTTTCTGATTTTGGACCCCTTATTACTTAGCTTCCTAGCCTTTTCCCTAGTGAACTTAGTCTCAGTCATCCTTTTTCCATTCCGAGTCTTATCTTCTCTTGACATAGTCACTTCGCGCTGCTTAGGGTTGTTCTTCAGATCTAAGGGTAATACTCCTTCATCATATAGATTAGGTATTTCGGTCTTTTGTGGTTCCTCTAACACTCTTATAGCTTCGACATCCAGGTCCCTGGTGTTTAACAGTTGAGATATGTTCTCTTATTCCTTCATCAAGTAGGTGATCCTTCTAGTCATAAATTCCATGATATATTGCTTTTTTTCTAGGGCTTCTTGTTCATCTTTCCTCTGGATATGGTCTTTTTCAATCCAAATCTTTTCTAACAAAGCTGGAAATGGGTCATGGTCCTCAATAAATCTAATGACTTCGAACTCTTCCTCTATCGAAGTTCCATGGGTACTCATAGTTATCTGGGTAAATCTACCACAAAGGGTTACCATTTTTCCTTTGAATAATCCAATGGTTCATAGTGAAGGGACCAGAGCAGGCCTTCCTAGGGTTTCCCAAGTTCTTTCTGTCATAACGTTCATCAGTATTCCCTCATCTAGAGCACAGTCAATGTCGAAGTCTCATATTCTTACTTCAATTTTCTCCTTTTCTTTGAAAATCTCTGACAAACTGATATCCTTATGATCATCTAGGGTTTCTTTTAGTTTCAGTAACATGATCTCTAATTCTTTCTGGGGTTCTTCCATAATTTTAGTCTCTTGATCTCCTTCAGAGTTTGCTTGTTCCATATTAAGTTTTTCAAGTCTAGCAATAATTCTAGGGCAATCCAATACTTCATGGTCCATAGATTTACAACGGAGGCAGCTAGGGCTTTTCCCAGGGCATTCCTTAGCAATATTTCATGGTCATATGCAACTGTAACATAGGGTCAATCCTCTCTTTCTTTTAAATGACCCCCAACCTCTTATGTACTGCGCACTAGGGTCATGGTAGCTAGCCTGCGAAAAAACATTTCTAGGATCTTGCATCCATATGTTAGTCCAACAATTCTTTCTATGCATAGGTATAACATATCTATCATTATTCTTATCAAATCTATCAAATGTTCTTCCATCTAACGATGCCCTAGTTTTTAGGCTAGGACAAAATCTGTCAAGCATACCTAGATTCGTGCTTCAAAAACAAAAACATTTCCATTTATCTTACCTATATAGAGCACTTGAACTATTCTTACCTTTACTAGAGCACAGAGCTTTACAGATCTTACCTTTTTCTGTAGATCTGACTTGGAAACTTCCACTTTAACCTTTCTTAGAGCACAAAGCATTCAAATCTGATTTCTTTTCTTCAGTATCCACCTCTTTTCTTGCAGATATGATCTCTTTCCTTCAGATCTGACCTTTCTTTCTCAACACAAAGCTTCGTAGGTCAAGTAGAATACTGCGCACTAGGGCAACAGATCTACACACAAAGCTTATTTCATACAAAGCTTTTTCTTCTTTAGTTCCTAGAAATCATAGTTATGGTCCCGACAACGGAACCATTTGTTGGCACAGGGGTAGACCCATGGTTCAACGCTCAAGAGTGCATCAACAAAACCCTAACTACCAGCCCTTCCGGAAACACCTGTGAAGCAGATGAAGTCTCACCCGAGGTAGAGGCGAGGGTGGTTGCAGGACTTAGGTGTCTACAACCTAGCTGGGATACTGATATGTGATTATATATTTTACAGGGCACTTAACATAGATCATTCATCAATATTTAACCCTTATGGTGCTTTGCGGATGGCACAGAGCATTGCAGTGAATACTTAGACTAAAGATGATTCAATACTTATCCACATAAATATAGATTAGATTCAACAGATCAAGCACTAATCATCTTATATATCAGATCTAACATTCATTCATATATCATAAGCACATAGCATAATGAGTTCTACTTAATCATAGCAAGCACTTATCCAAAATGGAGACAACAATTAGATCAAAGTACAGAGCACATTACACAGAGTTACCGTGGTTCACCCCCACCCTGGGGCTATGTCCACAAAGTCTTCTTCTTTATATTATCACGGTCAAGCAGTTACAACAGAGAGCTTTAGGGACCCTTACTTCACACATGACAGAAGATCTGCGCATCTCGCTAGATCCTTCTTCCTTTCACTTCAGCACAAAACTACAACAACTTGCACTTAGTCTTCTGATCTCCTTACAATCATGCACAGAGCACTTGCAATATACATCCGATCATGCAGATCCAGCTACTAGCACTAAGCCTTTAGCTATACATCACATAGAGGTACTACTATTTGCACTCAGCTATCATATCTACTACTTAAGTATCTATTTATAGATTACAAAATGGGCCTAAACGTGGGTAAACCCACGGGTCGGCATCCTTTTCCCTTTACATCAACCCAAAACCCTAAAAGGGACCAAAATTAGGTCTTGCTTGCTTCGTGTTGCGCTCCATCTTTGGAAATCTATCGCAATCCCAAAAATGGTCAAATATGACCAAGTATTCTTCAAAACTTGGTCAAGGGAAACTAGGCCCCCAACACTCACTTGTGACCCATCCCGAGTCACTCAAGTATGATCAATTCTTCCTCGAATTCCTTGATATTGGCTCGAGCTACTTCAACCTACTGCAGTGTGACAACTTCTTTCTCAGTAAATTCCTGGATCACTGTCATTGAGCGGTCCTTCTAGGCATTGTTCTACAGTGATGACAACCTGTTCGAGTTCAGCTTCTTGGCTTTCCAATTCAGTGAGCAGTTGGCATGCCTTTTTTTGGATCAACTAAATTCATTGGGAGAATTCCATCACTTTGATTTGCAACGTATGTACCTGTTGTTGGGTTGTGCATTTCTCTACGAACTTCTTCATTCTTTCAACTGGGGTCAAAGTCTTTATTTGCGCTTGTAGCATGTCTGCATGCTACTTTTCTTCCTGGAGTTGTGCCTCCAATGTCTACAATTCTGGATTCTCTGCGAGGGTTTCATAAGTCTGGGCGCTTCTAGCGCTCACCTGCTTGCATTCCAAAGAAAAGGTTTTTAATCGGCCAACTGCATTTCGAGCAATGGCATCTCTTAGATCTCTTATTTCCTGAGGGGTCGAGGGCACGATGTGGAGCTCCAGATCTGTGGTGCGTTGTTGCAGTTGTTGGATTTCTTCTTCCAGTTGGGTCAGTTGGGTCGTGGTTCTAGAAGGTCCTACACCGTGAGAAGTGGAGGGAGAATCTTGGACTCCTCCTATCAATGATGCTTGCACACCGACATACATCCTTCTCTCTGACATGACTCTCTCATCCATTAGGTCAATCAAAACTTCTTCAACCACTTTCTCAACAACGTTGAGCTCGTCCGACATACAATCTTGGGTCCACTAGCTCAGGTGTGAAAATGAATTCTGAGACTATGATGAATAGTATGGGAACAAGGAAATGATCACAGGGTGAAGTAATCTCAAGGTTCAGGCTCAAATTCTCACTTAGCAAAAAGTATTCTTGGTGTGTGGCGCGACAGACTAAGTAGGGAAACTTAGCAACGGTCTGCTTGCAACGGATATGGGGCCTTCATTAATGATGCAGGAGCATCCGCACCTCGTCATACGAGGCTGCATTTAGAGAAAGGAAAAGACCGCAGGGTGACGCCAGCATCATGGTTTTGACCATTTTGATGAGCGTCGTTGTTTACATAAAAGCCTCCATATATAGGCGTACTTGTATACTGAAATAGACCGCGAGCAGATAAGCTCTCGTCCTTGTACAGCAGAGGCACTTATT
>SNQJ01S0036801.1:54388-69949 GCA_010110895.2 Picea sitchensis
CCCTTCACTCATTCATCGTGGTCGGTCTGCACCTGGCGGTGTTTATATTTTATTAAATATTTTGCATACATACAAGTACAACAACAGGCTCCTGGCCTTCAAACACTTAGGCTTCCTGACCTAACAACCACATAAGCCTTCCAGCTTATACAAAACTTGGCTCACCAGACTATAGAACACATTTACAATTCATTGCATATATCATGATCTGTAACAGGGCTTAGCCTTGGGGACACTACAACACCTCTCCCAGGGCGATCGTCAACGTATTCTCCATCAGGCCCCTCGATATCTCCTTATAGGTGACATCTTATATCACCACGAGTTCGACACCCTACTCCATCGATGTTTGACCATCGATGAAGCTGACAGAGTTCTGAATGATTGCCACATCAGCGCTTGCGGTGGTCACCTCTCAGGGATGTCCACCACCCGAAAAATCATTCACGTGGGCTACTTCTGGCCCACATTATTTCACGACTATATCCACGCTATGAAATGGTGTGACAAATGCCAGCCTTATGCCTACAAAGCACGAGCGCCACCCGCTCTTCTACACCCAGTCATCACTTCTAGCCCCTTCTGCAAATGGGGCATTGACTTCATGACTTACAACCCTCCATCCAACAATGGACACAAGTACATTATCGTGGCAATTTATTACTTCACCAAGTGGGTTGAAGCCATGCCCACCTTCAACAACACCGCTGACTGCAGCGCATTTTTTCTTTAATCACGTCATCTCCTGCTTTGGAGTCCCACTATAGTTAGTCTCCGATCACGGGAAACACTTCGAGAATGAGATCTTCGTCGAACTCTCCTCCAAGTTAGGCTTCTCCCACCAGTTCGCCTTCCCATACTACCCTTAGTCCAATGGACAGGTAAAAGCGATCAACAAGGTCCTCAAAACCATGTTACAACGCACGGTTAACAACCATAAGACCAATTGGCATCATATGTTGTTTTCCGCACTATGGCCTTATCGCACGACAGTTAAAACTGCCACAGGCTTTACACCATTTCATCTTGTCCATGGGGTTGAAGCCACTCTCCCCATCAAGTGATAAATTCTCACCTTACGCACCGCCATCAAGCTTTTACCTGACACTGCTCCAATGGAGTAGTGCTTGTTGAACTTAGAGTCACTGGATGAAGATCGTCGGTCTTCATTACAGAACAATGAGACAGCCAAAAAACATTCAAAGGCCAACTTTGATCACCATGTCAACCTTCACTCATTTAACGAAGGAGACCTTGTCCTTGCCTATGATATCGGCCACGATACCCTCGGCCATGGAAAATTTGAGTAGTTATGGAATGGACTCTACATCATTCAACACTACCTCACTAAAGGTGCCTACATCATGGCCTCTCCCGAAGGCCACCCTCTCAAAGAACCTGTCAACGGGTTGTACTTAAATAAATTTTACGCCTGAGCATAGTCATTCTACACTAGGCTTTTTCTTTCTTGTACACATTTTGTGGCTTTTTTAATGTTCTTTTTTCCCTCCATGCCTTATGTCTGATCTAGCATTCGTGTTATTGACAGATGCTTCCTCCATCAACCTACCACATCAGTTACGCTGATGAAGCTAGCCAATGAACACATAATCTTGCTTCGGCTACTTGGTCCCTCTATACCCCCTCACATGAACTACTCCACTCCAGTGGCATATGTCTGGGCTCAGCAACCAAAAACCAAGCATAATACATAGTCGTCCTTGGCCTCCTTGTCAAGGCCATTCATCGCCATATTTTCCACCTTAGTGTCTTATTAGATTCTCAGCTTGTCATCCTACAACTCAACAATGTATACTGTGTCTGCAATCCTTGCATCTTCTGCAAATACCTACAAGTTAGACTTTTATCTCGACATTTTGATTCAATTACATTTACACATATTCCACGACAATTTAATCAAATAGCAGATAGTGTGGCTAACCTAGTGTTAGATTGGCATTTATCACATCAAGACACCATTACACATACATAAATCATCTAAAACTGTCACGACATATAGATTAGACATCATAAAAATCACCATAAAACATCATCACATGTGAACTCCACAAAGGTCCCAAAAATATATGTATATATATATATATATCAATGTGCCATCAATGTTTACAAAAAATAGTACAACATGTACATCACCCATAGACAGGTGAACCCCCTCATCCCTATCGTTACAAAATAGGTGTCACACTACCCTATATACAACATAGGCTCGCAGGCCTTTATAAATACAAAAATAAATACATCAAGCACTCATGGTGTCGCTAGAGCACCACCACCAGGTCCTCTATCAGGAGGCAGTGCCCCACCAGCTGGGGGTCTGCTCGGTCCAGGTGGCAGTCGCCCTGTCATCACTGATGTCGCCACCGCTACTCAACGTATTAGGGTCTGCAACTCTGTCTGCCCTCCCACACACTACTCCAAGACTCCCTTGTCCTGGATCTGAGTCCACATGCCCTCAGACACTCCATGTCGTACCACCTCCAACTGGCAACAGAAGTCCTCAAGCACCCCGCCGGCCTCTCCCTGAGGCGCATTCGACGGCCCTGCACCAGGGTCATTGAATCTATGCCTTTGTCCAGCTCTTGCATCATCGGTTAGCCTAGCACCAGCCTCGTCTCTATGACGCCTCTCTCCCACCCATTGCTCAACCTGCGGGGGTCTCACTGGCGCCTCACGAGCTGACGCTCTAACCAACTCCATCTCTCATCCTCATGGCCCCACATCTGCACATACACCAAACAAATGATAGCATCAACATCTATCCATACATAAAACATATGCTACACTATCCAAAACATCAAATACATCAACATACCTCTGTGGTCCCACACCTCTCCAAGAGGTAAGACCATGTCAGGATCCCGACGATAGTCCATCCCATATTGCACCATCATCTAACCAGTGATAGAATCCAACTTCTTGCTTATATTTATGTTTCATTATAATAACTTCAACGCGGTCTGCACAAAAGTTTCTTCCCATTTGTTCACTTGCATGTCTCAAGTTCGAGACAATTGTCGATTGAGCTTGACCTTGCCATCACATTTTCTTGAGGCTTCTTCTGTGCCTAACGTTCTTGAATTATATCC
Source organism: Picea sitchensis (assembly GCA_010110895.2). NCBI lineage: Eukaryota > Viridiplantae > Streptophyta > Pinopsida > Pinales > Pinaceae > Picea > Picea sitchensis. Next base: position 57,496 of record SNQJ01S0036801.1, read on the forward strand.
TCAAGAACATTTAGATGAACAATAACATATTGCATATTTAGGCAGCTTGTATTGCTTATTGAGAAAATTAGAAGCCTTAGGTACAAGTGAGAAGGACTCCAAAAATAGGACCTAGCAACATTTCGGCTTGATATGGTTCACCAGTGTCTATTGAAAATTTCGGATAGCCTTCTTAACAAGCTTGAAAGGCTGAGTGCTGTTTATGTGCAAACTTAGAAGAAAGTGCTTATACAAGTGAATCCCCGTGTTCTTCTTCCTTCATTTCCTTTGCATCGAGCTCTGAAAAATCGTCATCCAGGGAATATTGAGGAATGGCCCAGAAAGACATGAATCCCATCCGTAAATGCAAAGGAACAGGTGATATGGGAAAACTCCATTGCCGCTCAAAGAGCTTTCTGACGAAAAACCTGGATATTTCCACACTTTTTCAGAAGAAAATATTTTTTGCTGGCCTATGCCGGTATTCAGGCATCGAAGAAGTGATAGGGATTGTTGAGCTCCTTGCGCAATCGATTTTCTTTCGCCAAACATTTGGACTGAAATTTGATGAAAAATCCTTTTTTTTCTCAATATATTGGAACGATTTGGAATGATGAAAGCTTAGGGATTAAATGGTCGCAGGGCTATAACAACATTCTATCGAAGACAAACCCTAACCCTAAGTTTCTTATATTCACACGGCAGTTAAGATGATTATGAAAATATCCTTTTCCATTTAAAGAATTACTCTGATAACTCTGCAGCTAGTGTGAACTCGTATGGATGTAAGTATTGGCAACAAATGCAACACAATAATATTTGAGGTGGTAGACATTAAAAAATGTTTTGAGGAACCTGCGCATTTAAAAAAGAAGGAAGGGATTTAAAAATGTTTTGAGGTACGTGCTCATTTTAGAAAAAGGAACGGATTTGTTATGTTTGCATGAGTAGTCATAGAATTTTTTTAGAAGTTATAAGGAAATCTGTCATGCTGTTTTTTTTTTTTTGACTAAAAACAATTATAAGGATGTCTATTAAAATTATTTAAAGCAATTATAAAAAAACAATTATAAGGATGTCCATTAAAATTATTTAGGGCAATTATAAAGATGCCCATTTATAAAGGGGTTTTATTAAAGTTGTAAATTAGTGTTATAAAGGAACTTAAGGAGTTATAAGGTGCATACTTTTTTCAATAGAACTTAAAGGAGTTATAAGGTGCATACTTTTTGCAATATAGATTAAAGGACTTATATGGTGGTATACTCTTTGTAATTGTAAAAAGAGTTTACATGTAAGTGTCTTTATTACTCATAGAAATTGCAAGTGTAACTCGAGTTATAAGGGTGTTATAAGTTATTTTGTAAAGGTGTTATAAGGAGTTTTTGAAAGTTTGCATACGGAGTTATAAGGGTCTTTATAAGTTATTTTGCAAATGTGTTATAAGGAGTTTCTGAAAGTTTGCATACGGAGTTATAAGGGTGTTTATAAATTATTTTGTAAAGGAGTTATAAGGAGTTTTTGAAAGTTTGTAAATGGAGTTAATAAAATTGAATATTTCTCTTCACATTCTAGACCTGCCCGAAATTGAATAAGGGGATCTTAGGATCATTTTGTGTGCCTTAGTCACTATTGGTGTTTCGTCGTCTTGGTGATTTTATATACAACTACAACATTAAAACAGATCCAACTCAAGGCTACAAATACAAGATATACAAGCACTCTAATAATTGAAGGAAAAATGACAACAATATTGGCACCAATAACAAGATACTTATTGGCAACAATAACAAGATACATCATTTTCACTTGATGTTTGATCAACTTCCCTCATTCTATCATTCAACAACTCTCTGGCATTTGTAATAGGTCTATTGGTTTCCTTGTTGAAGTAACTTTTTGAAGTTGTAAGCAAGCTTGTTTTTGTACAACCCGCCTGAAATGGAATAAGGGGGTTCTCAAAGAGGTCGCCTTCATAGTTTTTAAGGTGGTCTAAAAAGAGGTTTGTTGTATCATTTTCGTCACCTGAATGAGCAAAAGAGGGACACTTGCAAGTCCAGTTGGGTTAGCTGGACAGGACAAAAGTTAGTGCAAGAGTTAGAAATATCAAGCACAAGAAATAAACAAACAACTAAGCTAACAATAATTAAAGAAACTAAACTAAAGTGCATAAGGGAATTAAAACCAAAATTAACCAAACAATTGACCAATATTCATGCCACCAATGGATAGATTGTATTAGTGGGAAAACACCAAAGAGAAAGGGATACTTATGGGTCCCCTCTTCCTCCAAGGGAGAGCTCTTGAACCCCCAATGAGAGAGATCTTCTTACAAATAGCAAACTAAAAGGAAATGGTGAAGAAATCTAAAGCTCATTCACTCAAGAGGTGATGTGAATAGCCCAATGAAATGGTGCTTGTATACTCCAATGAGGAAAGAGGTTCCTTGCAGGAGAATAGAGGCAGCATAACAATACAAATATATTCTTGAAAATATAGTGCACCCATGGCCTCTTTTTATAGCAAAGCTTTGAGGCATTATCCAACCGGTCTTTAGTGTGAACAAAGGGCCCTTCAGGGCACCTTTAAGTCTTTGACCAGCCCCCCACTCAGATTCATCTCAAATTTAGGGGTCAAATCGACTTGGGAGCTAAACCAGAAGTGGGTAGGAGGCCGACCATAATCATTAATACGTTGTTCTGAGTTGTGCGCGGATTTTTGCATCCATAGTTGCGCATCGGGCGCATGTGCATTTTCCCTGTGTTTTCGATTGGCGCACGTGCGCACGCTTCCTTTATATTCTGAGCGCATGATGATTTTATGACCAGTTGTATAGTTTGTTCCCTTTGGAAATGCATTTTTGGGCCATGAATGAACTAATAGGTGTTTGGAGATGCTGGATTTATGTAACCATTTGCGGATGAAATTTGAGTGATAACAGATGCCCCATGATGTGTTAAGTTAGGAGCATACGTATTGTCGAAATACATCAATGTTTCTTTTACTGAGAGTACCATTGTAAGAAAGAGTGTTGAGAGGGATTGCAAGAGTGACCCATTGGAGGGAGACGGGAACCTGTGGGACCCAAACCTTTTGCTAGGTGTGGAAAAATAAAACTGTGTACAAACGAGGCGGGCATGCCCCATGCTTGTGTCATGTAACTCAAAATGTGTAAGACAATAACTGAAGTGGTATGTTGACGTAGATAATTGCAGCGCCCTCCGGGGTGGTTTGATAATGGAAGAGGAAAATCCTGGTAGTGAACATACTCTTAAAAGAGACATGTAAGAAGTGTCGATAATTCACGGGCATTGATAACCCAACAAATTTCAGAGGTCTTCAGAAAATATAAAAACAACTGCAATAGTCGCGAAGTAAGACCCAGGGCAACATAAGATAGGGTTGAATTCGAATGTTATGGGGGTAAATGACAACAGAGAACAATGGTGTTTTTCTCTGTGTTGTCCGAGACTCCTCATTTTTAAAGGGAATGAGAGTCAAGATAATGTCTCCCTCCTGGAAACTGGGTTGATGTTGACAGAAAGAGAGACACGACTCCAAGAAGCAAAGGGCTTCATGAAGTCCATTAGATAAGATCAAGAACTGATGAGGTTCATGGACAAAGTCAAGACATGGTGAGACTCAAGACTACCCTTGGTTGGTGAAATATGTGAAGTATGAGTGGAAGCAACTGTGAAATTGAATCTAGTGTCAGGGGGATGACTAGACGTGGGTTAAATTATGCCAGAGGTGTAACATAGTGGACAAACTTAGAGATCGTAGGTACATGGACTGTGGGATACTCAAGGTTTATGGACAATATCAACAATAGTAGAAGGTAATGAATTCCCCAACCAAGGGTGACGAGGGTTGCCTCACCGAAAAAATAAAGTCGCTGAGGGAGACAACACAAAAAATATGTAAATGTTGGAAAGGAAGGCTTTGTACAATTACCAAAGGAATAAATAATAATGTGGTATAAGTGTGCAGATACAAAAATGGGTGCCCCAGTCTAAGATGTCTTGGCCTGTGAGGGCACAAGTTGTGTGGGGAACTGGTGGAGGGTGGGGGGGCCATAGGTGGGTTTCTATATGGGGTAAATGAATGGAGGTAAATATACATATGGGCAAACTGAATATGGAGGAAATGGAGGGATAATGATACTGGGAAGGCACATTCAAATGATAACAGAGAAGAGAGGTCATGGGAGTCCATTGGAAAAGATAGAAAAATGAGGAGGAGTATGTGGTTTATTCTCGAACATGTGTTAGACTATTGGGAATCCCATCCCTAGGGGGTGAAAGCAGCATGAGTGTCAAAGTGACAAAAAGGGGACTATGAATGGGACAACTCATGTAGGGGAGAATTCTACTGGGTGAAAGTACTGAAAATGCAATGGAGGTGAGATTACTACAGAGTTGTATTGGGGGATCCTAGAGGCGAATGTCGGAGGGTGTGATTGGGAGATGCAATTGATATTCAGAGGGAATAACTACATGCCAGTGTCGATCATATACCTAAAGGGGTTGCGCTAGTGTGTGATGATCAAGTACCTACACACATGAAAACTGAATACCCGACGTGAACAATATCTATAGATAAAGAAAATATAACAGTTATTTGATAATTTTGAATATGATCATGCATACCTGGGCGTGATGTGAGAAAAAGTCTCCTCGGGGGTCGAGGACAGATGGTGACTGTGTAGGTGGCGAGATCCTGATCCCGTGGATGAAGACGGATCGGAAAATGGATGCTCTAAGCTCCTTTAATTGAGTTCGGAAGTTTGGCAAAAGGGACTATATATAGCTATAGGGCCCATAAGGCCACCTCATTTGTACTTGCTATCATAGTGAGTTTACGAGAGGTTTCAGAGGAGATTTGGAGATTCCGGGAGATCGAGCCAGTTGAACCAGAATTAGCAAGAGCTAGGTTAGTGGTCTCATCCTCCTGCATAGTAATTAGGATTTCTATTTTGGGCAGGGCCATACAGATGGCCATACGAAGATATTTTGTGAGGGTGGGCCCCACAGTGCGTGAGCGATCGAAGGAATCTCGCGCTTGTATCTAGGTTTTTCGTCAGAAATCTCTTTAAGAGGCAATGGAGTTTTCCCATATCACCTATTCCTTTGCATTTACGGATGGAATTCATTTCTTTCTGGGCCATTCCTCAATATTCCCTCGATGACGATTTTTTAGAGCTCAATGCAAAGGAAATTAAGGAAGAAGAACACGGGGATTCACTTGTATAAGAACTTTCTTCAAAGTTTGCACATAAACAAGACTAAGCCTTTCAAGCTTGTTAATAAGACTATCCAAAAATTCCAATAGAGACTGGTGAACAATATCAAGCCAAAATGTTGCTAGGTCCTATTTTTGGAGTCCTTCTCAATTGTACCTAAAGCTTCTAATTTTCTCAATAAGAAATAGAAGGCACGGTGAAGCTCAATCGACAATCGTCTCTAACTTGAGACATGCAAGTGAACAAATGGGAAGAAACTTTTGTGCAGACAATGTTGAAGTTTTTGTAAAGAAACATAAATATAAGCAAGAAGTTGGATTCTATGACTGGTTAGATGATGGTGCAATAGGCACCAGAAAAAAATCGATGAAGAAGATGGATCTTCACTTAAATGGCACCAGACAAAATTTAAACACAGAGATACAATCATATTTCTTTTATGGTAAATACAATTTAGAATCTTTTTTTCTTTTCTTAAAAAAAAAATACAGTACCAAGATTAATTTCTTATCATAAAAGTCCAAATTAATTGCTAGGTTTTTCTTGACCAAAGTCCAAAACATTAAATAATCACTCACCATTAGATTTCGTTGTTCCAAATCCCATATCCTTCCATTCCTCTTTCACTTTTTCCAATGATAGATGCTTCAACACCTTCCAACAATAGCAGCGATGTTCAAGGCCATCAAATCATTAAAATGCTCTGATAAACCACCAAGACTGTAAGATCATCTACATGCTTTGATACCATATGATAGAAATTAGGGAAAGAAAGTAGATAAGAAAATAGAATAACTAAAAAAATTGAGAAGACAAGAAGATAGGAGGAAAAGGGACCAAGCCAAGTCAATTTCATATGTACATTAGTAGTACATTTAATAGATGACCCCACAACTTTGCTTCTACATACTCTTCACCATTGTAGAAACTTTTGACTGCCAACCTCTTGATAGTGTCTTCTCTTGCCCTTTTAAAATTTGTTTTCTATGTTCTTGAAGTAGTTAGAGTTTGTCTTTCTAGAACTTTCCACGATTCTTTTTTTTAGAAAACCACTTTTAATTAATGATTGATTGAAGTATTTTTAATGAATTGTGTCATTGAAGTTCATGTCTCCAAGTAGGACCCACTTATTCCTTTAATAAACTTTATTTTCAAATTTTAAATTTGTCTTCCTTTAACAAAAGAGGACTATGTTTTAATTTTATGAGTAATATATTTTCCCTTTCAGCCATGGGAAACATTCCATATGCAATTTCCATCATCTAATATTTCAAACGAGTCCTCGTGGGTACAATTTGGAGTTTTGGATCTCAAGATATGAGCTTGGGAAGTTGAGGTTCCAAGCAGATCTATCATCAAATCATAAAAAACAAATAGTTGATTGTTATTTCAATTTTTTGGGAGGGTTATGGCCAATTTCTCCTATTGAAAATTATTCAATGATATTCATGATCGAAGTACCTTTCCAATGAGGTAAAGTTTTCCCCAAATGAACACGATTCGGGCTTCTAGAAATTTGTCGCTCAACAATCGTTCATCTAACTCATGGGTTAATCTTGTCCCTTGATCTAATTTCTTCATCTCCATTAAAATTTTGAATTTTTCCTTTATATGGATATCCCAAATGCATTATGGTAAATATTTTTTAAGTGTTTCTAATGAAAATTTTACCATAGTACTCATGTGGAACAAAGAAGACTATAGAGACTTTGGTGTAGATCTCATTGCTTAGGAAAATTCCATGAATTAATAAAATTTTGTTGACCTAGTTAGTGTCCAGTCATAGCCTAGTCATAACCTGGTCAGTTCCCATGTCATCGCCATGTGTCACTCGTGGGTTGGTCCATGTCACCACCACATTTCATTATGGTATTGGTCCACCTTACTTCCACATGTCATTTGAGGATATGTCCATGTCACAGTATGGTAGGTCCATGAAAAGGGGAGAAGAAAATTAGGATAGGAAATAATATAAAAATATGAAAAGAAGTGAAAATAGAATGGAGACCTATCACTTGTGGACCCAACAAAGAGTTGAGGGATGGTATGCAAAACATGGAAAGTGTTGTGGTGGGTATTATGAAAATTAATTAAGGGGAAAATGGAAAATGAAAATAGGCTAAGTATGAAAATGAGTTAATTATGATGATCTATTTCGTCAGAAATATCTTTTAGCGGCAATGGAGTTTTCCCATATCACATGTTCCTTTTCATTTATGAATGGGATTCATGTCTCTTTTGGGCCATTCCTCAATATTCCATGGATGCGGATTTTTCAAAGCTCGATGCAAAGGAAATGAAGGAAGAATAAGATGGGGACTCACTTGTATAAGCACTTTCTTCTAATTTTGCACATAAACAACACTGAGCCTTTCAAGCTTGTTAAGAAGGCTATCCAAAATTTCCAATAGAGACTCATGAACAATATCAAGCAGAAATGTTGCTAGGTCCTATTTTTGGAGTCCTTCTCACTTGTACCTAAGGCTTCTAATTTTCTCAATAAGCAATACAAGCTGCCTAAATATCCAATATGTTATTGTTCATCTAAATGTTCTTGAGGATAGAATTCGAGAACATTAGGCACAGAAGAATCCTCAAGAGAATGTGATGACAAGGTCAAGCTCAATCGAGAATTGTCTCGAACTTGAGACATGCAAGTGAACAAATGGGAAGAAACTTTTGGGCATACCGTGTTGAAGTTATTGTAAAGAAACATAAATATAAGCAAGAAGTTCGATTCTATGACTGGTTAGATGATGGTGCAATAGGCACCAGAAAAAATCAATGAAGAAGATGGATCTTCACATAAATGGCACCAACAAAAATTTAAACACAGAGATACAACCATATTTATTTTATGGTAAATACAATTTAGAATATTTTTTTCTTTTCTTAAAAAAAACATCAATGCCAAGATTAATTTCTACTCGTAAAAGTCCATATTAATTGTTAGGTTTTTCCCCAAGAAAAGTCCAAAACATTAAATAATAACTCACCATTAAATTTCATTGTTCCAAATCCCATATTCTTCCATTCCTCTTTCAATTTTTCCAATGATAGATGCTTCAACACCTTCCAACAATAGCAGTGATGTTCAAGGCCATCAAATCATTAACGTGCTCTGATAAACCACCAAGACCATAAGATCATCTACATGCTCTGATACCACATGATAGAAATTAGGGAAAGAAAGTAGCCAAGAAAATAGAATAACTAACAAAATTGAGAAGACAAGAAGATAGGAGGAAAAGGCACCAAGCCAAGTCAATTTCATGTGTACATCAACAATACATTTAATATACGACCCCACAAGTTTGCTTCTACATACTCTTCACCATTGTATAAACTTTTGACTTCCAACCTCTTGATGGTGTCTTCTCTTTCCCTTTTAAAATTTGTTTTCTATGTTCTTAAAGTAGTTAGAGTTTGTCTTTCTAGAACTTTCCACCATTCCTTTTTTGAGAAAACCACTTTTAATTAATGATTGATTGAAGTCTTTTTAATGAATTATGTCATTGAAATTCATGTCTCCAAGTAGGACCCACTTATTCCTTTAATAAAGTTTATTTTTAAATTTTAAATTTGTCTTCCTTTAACAAAACAGGACTTTGTTTTAATTTTATGAGTAATATATTTTCCCTTTCAGCCATGGGAAACATTCCATATGAAATTTTAATCATCTCATATTTCCAACGAGTCCTCGTGGGTACAATTTGGAGTTCTGGATCTCAAGATATGAGCTCAGGAGGTTGAGGTTCCCAGCAGATCTATAATCAAATCATAAAAAACAAATAGTTGATTGTTCTTTCAATTTTTTGGGAGGGTTATGGCCAATTTCTCCTCTTGAAAATTATTCAATGATATTCATGATCTAAGTACCTTTCCAACGAGGTAAATTTTTCCCCAAACGAACACAAGTCAGGCTTCCAAAAATTCGTCGCTCAACAATCGTTCATCTAACTCACGGGTTAATCTTAGCCCTTGATCTAATTTCTTCCTCTCCATTAAAATTTTGACTTTTTACTTTATATCGATATCCCAAATGCATTATGGTAAATATTTTTTAAGTGTTTATAATGAAAATTTTACCATAGTACTCATGTAGAACAAAGAAGACTATAGAGACTTTGGTGTAGCTCTCCTGCCTTAGGGAAATTTCATGAATTAATAAAATTTTGATGACCCGGTTAGTGTCCAGTCATAGCCCAGTCATAACCTGGTCAGTTCCCATGTCATTGCCATGTGCCACTTGTGGGTTGGTCCATGTCACCGCAACATTTCATTATGGTACTGGTCCACCTTACTGCCACATGTCATTTGAGGATATGTCCATGTCACAGTATGGTAGGTCCACAAAAAGGGGAGAAGAAAATTAGGATAGGAAATAATACAAAAATATGAAAAGAAGTGAAAATTGAATGCACACCTGCGACTTGCGGACCCAAGAAAGAGTTGAGGGATGGTATGTAAAACATGGAAAGTGTTGTGGTGGGTATTATGAAAATTAATTAAGTGTAAAATGGAAAATGAAAATAGGCTAAGTATGGAAATGGGTTAATTATGATGATTTGTTTCGTCAGAAATATCTTTTAGCGGCAATGGAGTTTTCCCATATCACCTGTTCCTTTGCATTTACGGATGGGATTCATGTCTTTTCTGGGCCATTCCTCAATATTCCATGGATGAGGATTTTTCAGAGCTCGATGCAAAGGAAATGAAGGAAGAAGAACATGGGGACTCACTTGTATAAACAACACGAAGCCTTTCAAGCTTGTTAAGAAGGCTATCCAAAATTTCCAATAGAGACTCATGAACAATATCAAGTCAAAATGTTGCTAGGTCATATTTTTGGAGTCCTTCTCACTTGTACCTAAGGCTTCTAATTTTCTCAATAAGAAATACAAGCTGCCTAAATATGCAATATGGTATTGTTCATCTAAATGTTCTTGAGGATAGAATTCGAGAATGTTAGGCACAGAAGAAGCCTCAAGAGAATGTGATGGCAAGGTCAAGCTCAATCGACAATTGTCTCAAACTTGAGACATGCAAGTGAACAAATGGGAAGAAACTTTTGTGCATACCGCATTGAAGTTATTGTAAAGAAACGTAAATATAAGAAAGAAGTTGTATTCTATGATTGGTTAGATGATGGTGCAATAGGCACCATAAAAAATCGATGAAGAAGATGGATCTTCACTTAAATGGCACCAGCAAAAATTTAAACACATAGATACAACCATATTTATTTTATGGTAAATACAATTTAGAATCTTTTTTTCTTTTCTTAAAAAAAAAACATCAATGCCAAGATTAATTTCTACTCGTAAAAGTCCAGATTAATTGCTAGGTTTTTCCCCAAGCAAAGTCCAAAACATTAAATAATAACTCACCATTAAATTTCATTGTTCCAAATCCCATATCCTTCCATTCCTCTTTCAATTTTTCCAATGATAGATGCTTCAACACCTTCCAACAATAGGAGCGATGTTCAAGGCCATCAAATCATTAACGTTCTTTGATAAACCACCAAGCCCATAAGATCATCTACATGCTCTTATATCACATGATAGAAATTAGGGAAAGAAATTAGCCAAGAAAATAGAATAACTAACAAAATTGAGAAGACAATAAGATAGGAGGAAAAGGCACCAAGCCAAGTCAATTTCATATGTATATCAACAATACATTTAATAGACGATGCCACAACTTTAATTCTGCATACTCTTCACCATTGTAGAAACTTTTGACTTCCAACCTCTTGATGGTGTCTTCTCTTGCCCTTTTAAAATTTGTTTTCTATGTTCTTGAAGTAGTTAGAGTTTGTCTTTCTAGAACTTTCCATGATTCATTTTTTGAGCAAACCACTTTTAATTAATGATTGATTGAAGTATTTTTAATGAATTATGTCATTTAAATTCATGTCTCCAAGTAGGACCCACTTATTCCTTTAATAAACTTTATTTTCAAATTTCAAATTTTTCTTTCTTTAACAAAAGAGGACTTTGTTTTAATTTTATGAGTAATATATTTTCACTTTCAGCCATGGGAAACATTCCATATGAAATTTTCATCATCTCATCTTTCCAACGAGTCCTCGTGGGTACAATTTGGAGTTCTGGATCTCAAGATATGAGCTCGGGAAGTTGAGGTTCCAAGCAAATATATCATCAAATCATAAAAAAAAATAGTTGATTGTTCTTTCAATTTTTTGGAATGGTTATGGCCAATTTATCCTATTGAAAATTATTCAATTATATTCATGATAGAAGTACCTTTCCAACGAGGTAAATGTTTCCAGAAACAAACACGAGTCACGGCTTCAAGAAATTTGCTGCTCAACAATCGTTCATCTAACTCACAGGTTAATCTTAGCCCTTGATCTAATTTCTTCCTCTCCATTAAAATTTTTACTTTTTCCTTTAAATTGATATTTGAAATGCATTATGGTAAATATTTTTTAAGTGTTTATAGTGAAAATTTTACCATAGTACTCATGTGGAACAAAGAAGACTATAGAGACTTTGGTGTAGCTCTCGTGCCTTAGGAAAATTTCATGAATTAATAAAATTTTGATGACCAGTCAGTGTCCAGTCAAAGCCTAGTCATAACCTGGTCAGTTCCCATGTCATCGACATGTGTCACCCGTGTGTTGGTCCATGTCACTGCCACATTTCATTATGGTATTGGTCCACCTTACTGCCACATGTCATTTGAGGATATGTCCATGTCACAGTATGGTAGGTCCATGAAAAGGGGAGAAGAAACTTAGGATAAGAAATAATACAAAAATATTAAATGTAGGGTTTATGGAGATACAGGAATGCAGAGGTAAAGGAGGTATGTGAGAGGATAGAAAATGGTAAAAATTACTAAGTATGAGGTGAAAAATGGGAATGGAGAGTTCATATTAGTCGATGCAGAGATGCGGACCTTCACTCTAAAACAAGAAATATGGCTAAGTTTGAAAAGAAGTGAAAATTTAATGCAGAATATATAATGGGATTATGTGAAATATAGTAGGTGAAAATAAGAAAATGGAAATGGAATATGAAATCTAGAAAATAAAAATGGAAAAATGGAAAAAGGAAAATGTAAATGAATTACGAGAATGAACTATAAAATGGAAAAGAATTATGGGAATGAACATAGAAATTGTGAAAATATAGAAAATGGAAAATGGAAATAGGAAAAAGGAAATGGGAAAAGTAAAATGGTAAATAGTAAATGGAAAAT
>SNQJ01S0036802.1:32966-80332 GCA_010110895.2 Picea sitchensis
AATTTTGAATGCGCTAGGCCTATTCTTACACACCACGACGAGACAACCTCTCATTGACAGTCTGTGTATTGATCCCTTTTAGTTTTTGGTTGTTATTTCTTTAAATTGCACGCACCTTTCAATCTAGTCAAAGTTCAATTAATGTCTCTTGTTACTGTAGGGTTATAAAGCCTCATGATCCCAATGCCCATATGCCTCCAACCTTGTGATATAATGATCGTTCGGTGACAACTTTCATGAAGGGTGACGACTAAGACTAGGGGAAACAATCAATTCAAGGCGAGGAATGACTAGGCCCACATCAAGTGAAGGAATAAAATTAAAAAGGTAAATGTGTTCTCCCATTCCATGTCAACAACAACGCATCCATTCACTGGGAAAAAATCGATGACTCCACTAAATTAGGGTTTATGGTTTACATGATGAATTGATGTGGAAGAAAGTGGGCGTGTGAGTCAAATTTGAGTCCATAAACCCTCCCATATCATTATGACATGTGAATAGTCTATCCAGATCAAATTTCAATGCATTCAGAAACAGTTTCAACAAATTTCAACGTTGGCCCCATTCACAGGTCACTGTTGCCTATGTCTAGTCCTAGTACAATTTCCTTGTAAAATTTGAATAAGATATCTGGAGAATGATAATTTTGAAGGTGCTAGGCCTATTCCTACCCACCATGATGAGATCACCTCTCATTAATAATTAGTGTATTGATCCCTTTTAGTTTTGCGTTGTTAGTTTTCTCAATTGCATGTACCTTTCAATCTAGTCAAAGTTCAATTAATGTCTCTTGTTATTGTAGGGTTATAAAGCCTCATAATCCCAATGCCCATATGCCTCCAACCTTATGATATAATTATCATTGGGTGAAAATTGTCATGAAGGGTGACGACTAAGACTAGGCGCAACTTTCAATCCAAGACAATGAATGACCAGGCCCACATCAAGTGAAGGAAGAAAATTAAGAAGGTACATGTCTTGTCCCATTCCATTTAAACAACGCATCCAATCAGTGGGAACAAATCAGTGACTCCAATAAATTAGGGTTTATGATTTACATCATAAATTGATGATGGAATAAAGTGGGATTGTGATATATCGTTAAGGCATGTGAATATCGTTAAGGCATGAGAATAGTCTATCCATGTCAAATTTCAATGCATTAAGAAACAATTTGAACAAATTTCAACGTTGGCCCCATTCACAAGTCACTGTTCCCCGTGTCTAGTCCTAGTACAATTTCCTTGTAAAATTTGTATAAGATGTTTGGAGAATGATAATTTTGAAGGTGTTAGGCTTATTCCTACACACCACGACGAGATCACCTCTCATTGATAGTCAGTGTATTGATCCCTTTTAGTTTTAGGTTGATAGTTTTTTGAATTGCACGCACCTTTCAATCTAGTCAAAGTTCAATTAATGTCTCTTGTCACTGTAGGGTTATAAAGCCTCATGATCCCAATGCCCATATGCCCCCAACCTTGTGATATAATGATCTTTGGGTGACAACTGTCATGAAGGGTGACGACTAATACTACGGGCAACTTTCAATTCAAGACCAGGAATGACCAGGCCCACATCAAGCGAAGGAAGAAAATTAAGAAGTTAAATGTGTTGTCCCATTCCATGTCAACAACAATGCATTCATTCAATAGGAACAAATCGATGATTGCACTAAATTAGGGTTTATGGTTTACATGGTGAATTGATGATGGAAGAAAGTGGGAGTGTGAATCAAATTTGAGTCTATAAACCCTCCCATATCGTTAAGGCATGTGAATAGTCTATCCATGTATAATTTCAATGCATTCATAAACAATTTCAACAAAATTCAGCATTGGCCCCATTCACAGGTCATTGTTGCCCATGTATAGTCCTAGTACAATTGCCTTGCAAATTTGTATAAGATATTTGGAGAATGATAATTTTGAAGGTGCTAGGCCTAGGCCTACACACCATGACGAGATCACCTCTCATTGACAGTTAGTGTTTTGATCCCTTTTAGTTTTCGGTTGTTAGTTTTTTCAATTGCACGCACCTTTCAATCTAGTCAAAATTCAATTAATGTCTCTTGTTACTGTAGGGTTATAAAGCCTCATGATCCAAATTCCCATATGCCTCCAACCTTGTGATATAATGATCGTTGGGTGACAAATGTCATGAAGGGTGACCACTAAGACTAGGGGAAACTTTCAATTCAAGACCAGGAATGACCAGGCCCACATCAAGTGAAGGAAGAAAATTACGAAGGCACATGTGTTGTCCCATTCCATGTCAACAACAACGCATCCACTCACTGCGAACAAATCGATGACTCCACTAAATTAGGGATTATGGTTTACATGATCAAATGATGATGGAAGAAAGTGGGCGTGTGAGTTAAATTTGAGTCCAGAAACCATCCCATATCGTTAAGGCATGCAAATGGTCTATCCATGTCAAATTTCAATGAATTCATAAAGAGTTTCAACAAATTCCAACGTTGGCCCCATTCACAGGTAATTGTTGCCCATGTCTAGTCCTAGTACAATTTCCTTGTAAAATTTGTATAAGATATTTGGAGAATGATAATTTTGGAGGTGCTAGGCCTATTCCTAAACACCACGACGAGATCACCTCTCATTGAAAATCAGTGTATTGATCCCTTTTAGTTTTGGGTTGTTAGTTTTTTCAATTGCACGCACATTTCAATGTAGTCAACGTTCATTTAATGTCTCTTGTTACTGTAGGGTTATAAATCCTCATGATCCCAATGCCCATATGCTTCCAACCTTCTGATATAATGATCTTTGGGTGACAACTGTCATGAAAGGTGATGACTAAGACTAGGGAAAACTTTCAATTCAAGACCAAGAATGACCAAGCCCACATCAAGTAAAAGAAGAAAATTAGGAAGGTACATGTGTTGTCCCATTCCATGTCAACAACAACACATCCATTCATTGGGAACAAATCGATGACTCTACTAAATTAGGGTTTATGGTTTACACGATGAATTGATGATTGAAGAAAGTGGGCACGGGAATAAAATTTGAGTCCATAAATCCTCCCATATCGTTAAGTCATGTGAATAGTCTATCCATGTCAAATTTTAATGCATTCAGAAACAGTTTCAACAAATTTGAATGTTGGCCCCATTCATAGGTCATTGTTTCCTGTGTCTAGTCCTAGTAAAATTTTCTTGTAAAATTGTATAAGATATTTGGACAATGATAATTTTGAAGGTGTTAGGCCTATTCCTACACAACACGGTGAGATAACCTCTCATTGACAGTCAATGTATTGATCCCTTTTATTTTTGGGTTGTTAGTTTTTTCAATTGCATGCACCTTTCAATCTAGTCAAAGTTCAATTAATGTCTCTTGTTACTATAGGGTTATAAAGCCTCATGATCCCAATGCCTATATGCCTCCAAACTTGTGATATAATGATATTTTGGTGACAACTATCATGAAGCATGACGACTAAGACTAGGGGCAACATTAAATTCAAGACCAGGAATGACTAGGCCCACATCAAGTGAAAGAAGAAAAATAAGAAGTTACATGTGTTGTCCCATTCCATGTCAACAATAATGCATCCATTCACTTGGAACAAATCGATGACTCCATTAAATTAGGGTTGGTGGTTTACATGATGAAATGATGATGGAAGAAAGTGGGCGTGTGAGTCAAATTAGAGACCAGAAACCCTCCCATATCATTAAGGCATGCGAATAGTCTATCCATGCCAAATTTCAATGAATTCAGAAAAAATTTCAACAAATTTCAATGTTGACCCCATTCATAGGTCATTGTTGCCCGTGTCTAGTCCTAGTACAATTTCCTTGTAAAATTTGAATAAGATATTTGGAGAATGATAATTTTGAAGGTGCAAGGCCTATTCCTACACACCACGGCGAGATCGCCTTTCATTGACAGTCAGTGTATTGATCCATTTTAGTTTTCAGTTGTTATTTTTTTCAATTGCACGCACCTTTCAATCTAGTCAAAGTTTAATTAATGTCTAATGTTACTATAGGGTTATAAAGCCTCAGGATCACAATGCCCTTATGCCTACAACCTTATGATACAATGATCGTTGGGTGACAACTGTCATGAAGGGTGACGACTAAGACCAGGGGAAACTTTCAATTCAAGACCAGTAATGACCAGGCCCACATCAAGTGAAGGAAGACAATTAAGAAGGCACATGTGTTGTCCCATTCCATGTCAACAACAACGCATCCATTCACTGGGAACAAATCGATGATTCCACTAAATTAGGGCTTATGGTTTACTTGATGAATTGATGATGGAAGAAAGTGGGTGTGTGTGTCAAAAGTGAGTCGAGAAACCCTCCCATATCGTTAAGGCATCTGAATAATCTATCCATGTCAAATTTCAAGGCATTCAGAAACAATTTGAACAAATTTCAACGTTGGCCCCATTCACAGGTCATTGGTTCCCGTGTCTAATCCTAGTACAATTTCCTTGTAAAATTTGTATAAGATATTTGGAGAATGATAATTTTGAAAGTGTTAGGCCTATTCCTACACACCATGGCAAGAGCACCTCTCATTGAAAGTTAGTGTATTGATTCCTTTTAGTTTTGGGTTGTTAGTTTTTTCAATTGCACGCACCTTTCAATCTAGTCAAAGTTCAATTAATGTCTCTTGTTACTATAGGGTTATAAAGCCTCATGATCCCAATGCCCATATGCCTCCAACCTTGTGATATAATGATATTTTGGTGACAATTGTCATGAAGGGTGACTACTAAGACTAGGGGCAACATTAAATTCAAGACCAGGAATGACCAGGCCCACATCAAGTGAAGGAAGAAAAATAAGAAGTTACATGTGTTGTCCCATTCCATGTCAACAATAATGCATCCATTCACGGGGAACAAATCGATGACTCCACTAAATTAGGGTTTATGGTTTACATGATGAATTGATGATGGAATAAAGTGGGTCTGTGAGTCAAATTTGAGTCCATAAACCCTCCCATATCGTTAGGGCATGTGAATAGTGTATCCATGTCAAATTTCAATGCATTCAGAAACAATTTCAACAAATTTCAACGTTGGCCCCATTCACAGGTCATTGTTGCCCATGTCTAGTCCTAGTACAATTTCCTTGTAAACTTTGTATAAGATATTTGGATAATGTTAATTTTGAAGGTGCTATGCCTATTCCTACACACCACGATGAGAATACCTCTCATTGACAGTCAGTGTATTGATCCCTTTTAGTTTTCGGTTGTTATTTTTTTCAATTGCACACACCTTTCAATCTAGTCAAAGCTCAATAAATGTCTCTTGTTACTATAGGGTTATAAAGCCTCAAGATCCAAATGCCCATATTCCTCCAACCTTGTGATATAATGATCATTGAATGACAACTGACATGAAGGGTGACGACTAAGACTAGGGGAAATTTTTAATTCAACACCAGGAATTATCAGGCCCACATAAAGTGAAGGAAGAAAATGAAGAAGTTACATGTGTTGTCCCATTCCATGTCAACAACAACGCATCCACTCACTGGGAACAAATCGATGACTCCACTAAAATAAGTTTTATGGTTTACATGATGAATTGATGATGAAATAAAGTGGGCGTGTGAGTCAAATGTGAGCCCAGAAACCCTCCCATATCTTTAAGGCATGTGAATAGTCTACCCCTGTCAAATTTCAATGCATTCAGAAATAGTTTCAACAAATTTCAACGTCGGCCCCATTCACAAGTCATTGTTTCCCGTGTCTAGTCCTAGTACAATTTCCTTGTAAAATTTGTATAAGATATTTGGAGAATGATAATTTTGAAGGTGCTAGGCCTATTCCTACACACCATGGCGATAGACCTCTCATTGAAAGTTAGTGTATTGATCCCTTTTAGCTTTGCATTGTTAGTTTTTTCAATTGCACACACCTTTCAATCTAGTCAAAGTTCAATTAATTTCTCTTGTTACTGTACGATTATAAAGCCTCATGATCATAATGCCCTTATGCCCCCAACCTTGTGATATAATGATCATTGGGTGACAATTGTCATGAAGGGTGACGACTAAGACTAGGGGAAACTTTCAATTAAAGACTAGGAATGACCAAGACCACATCAAGTGAAGGAAGAAAATTAAGAGGGTACATGTGTTGTCCCATTCCATGTCAACAGCAATGCATCCATTCACTGGGAAAAAATAGATGACTCCACTAAATTAGGGTTTATGGTTTACATGATCAATTGACGATGGAAGAAAGTGGGCGTGTGAGTCAAATTTGAGTCCAGAAACCAACCGATATCGTTAAGGCATGTGGATAGTCTATCCATGACAAATTTCAATGCATTCATAAACAGTTTCAACAAATTTCAACGTTGGCCCCATTCACAGGTCACTATTGCCCGTGTCTAGTCCTTGTACAATTTCCTTGTAAAATTTGTATAAGATATTTCTAGAATGATAATTTTGAAGGTGCTAGGCCTATTCCTAAACACCACGACGAGATCATCTCGCATTGACACTCAGTGTATTGATCCCCTTTAGTTTTGGGTGTTTAGTTTTTTCAATTGCACGCACCTTTCAATCTAGTCAAAGTTCAACTAATGGCTCTTGTTATTGTAGGGTTATAAAGCCTCATGATCCTAATGCCCATATGACTCCAACCTTGTGATATAATGATGTTTGGGTGACAATTGTCATGAAGGGTGACGACTAAGACTAGGGGCAAATTTCAATTCAAGACCAGGAATCACCAGACCCACATCAAGTGAAGGAAGAAAATTAAGAAGGTACATGTGTTGTCCCATTCCATGTCAACAACAATGCATCCAATCGTTGGGAACGAATCGATGACTCCACTAAATTAGGTTTTATGGTTTACATGATGAATTGATGATGGAAGAAATTTCAATGCATTCATAAACAATTTCAACAAATTTCAACCTTGGCCCCATTCACAGGTCATTGTTGCACGTGTCTAGTCCTAGTACAAATTCCTTGTAAAATTGTATAAAATATTTGGAGAATGATAATTTTGAAGGTGCTAGGCCTATTCCTACACAACATGGCGATATCACCTCTCATTGACAGTCAATGTATTGATACCTTTTAGTTTTGGGTTGTTAGTTTTTTCTATTTTATGTACCTTTCAATCTAGTCAAAGTTCAATTAATGTCTCTTGTTACTGTAGGGTTATAAAGCCTCATCATCCCAATGCCCATATGCCTCCAACCTTGTGATATAATGATAGTTGGGTGACAACTATCATGAAGGGTGATGACTAAGACTAGGAGCAACTTTCAATTCAAGATGAGGAATGACAAGGCCCACATCAAGTGAAGGAAGAAAATTAATAAGTTACATTTGTTGTCCCATTCCATGTCGACTACAATGCATTGAGTCACTGGGAACAAATCGATGAATCCACTAAATTACGGTCTATGGTTTACATGATGAATTGATGATGGAAGAAAGTGGGTGTGTGAGAAAAATTTGAATCCAAAAACCCTCTCATATCGTTAAGGCATGTGAATAGTCTATCCATGTAAAATTTCAATGCATTCGGAAACAATTTCAACAAGTTTCAATGTTGGCCCCATTCACAGGTCATTGTTTCCCATGTCTAGTCCTAGTACAATTTCCTTGTAAAATTTGTATAAGATATTTGGAGAATGATAATTTTGAGGGTGCTAGGCCTATTCCTACACACCACGGCGAGATCACCTCTCATTGACAATCAGCATATTGATCCCTTTTAGTTTTTGGTTGTTAGTTTTTTCAATTGCACGCACCCTTCAATCTTGTCAAATTTCAATTAATGTTTATTGTTACTGTCGGGTTATAAAGCCTCATGATCCCAATGCCCATATGCCTCCATCCTTGTGATATAATGATCGTTGGGTGACAACTGTCATGAAGGGTGATGACTAAGACTAGGGGAAACGTTCAATTCAAGACCAGGAATGTCCAGGCCCACATCAAGTGAAGGAAGAAAATTAAGAAGGTACATGTGTTGTCCCATTCCATGTCAACAACAACGTATCCATTCATTGGGAACAAATCGATGACTCCACTAAATTAGGGTTTATGATTTACATGATGAATTGATGATGGAAAAAAGTGGGCGTGTGTGTCAAATTTGAGTCCAGAAACCCTTCCATACCGTTAAGGCATGCAAATAATCTATCCATGCCAAATTTCAAGGCATTCAAAAATATTTTGAACAAATTTCAATGTTGGCCCCATTCACGGATCATTGTTGCTCTCGTCTAGTCCTAGTACAATTTCCTTGTAAAATTTGTATAAGATATTTGGAGAATGATAATTTTGAAGGTGCTAGGCCTATTCCTATATACCACAAAGAAATCACCTCTCATTGATAGTCAGTGTATTGATCCCTTATAGTTTTGGGTTGTTAGTTTCCCAATTGCATGCACCTTTTAATCTAGTCAAAGTTAAATTAATGTCTCTTGTTACTGTAGGGTTATAAAGCCTCATGATCCCAACGCCCATATGCCTCCAACCTTGTGATATAATGATATTTGGGTGACAACTGTCATGAAGGGTGAAGACTAAGTCTAGCGGCAACTTTCAATTCAAGACCAGGAATGACCAGGCCCACATCAAGTGAAGGAAGAAAATTAAGAAGTTACATGTGTTGTCCCATTCCATGTAAACAACAATGCATCTATTCACTAGGAACAAATCGATGACTCCACTAAATTAGCATTTGTGGATTACATGATGAATTGATGATGGAAGAACGTGGGTGTGTGAGTCAAAATTGAGTCCAGAAACCCTCCCATATCGTTAAGGCATGTGAATAGTCTATCCATGTAAAATTTCAATGCATTCAGAAACAATTTCAACGAATTTCAACGTTGCCCCATTCATGGGTCATTGTTGCCCATGTCTAGCCCTAGTACAATTTCCTTGTAAAATTTGTATAAGATATTTGGACAATGATATTTTTGAAGGTGCTAGGCCAATTCCTACACACCACGACGAGATCACCTCTCATTGACAGTCATTGTATTGATCCCTTTTAGTTTTCCGTTGTTATTCTTTTCAATTGGATGCATATTTCATTTTAGTCAAAGTTCAATTAATGTCTCTTGTTACTGTAGGGTTATAAAGCCTCATGATCACAATTACCATATTCCTCCAAACTTGTGTTATAATGATCATTGGATGACAACTGTCATGAAGGGTGACGACTAAGACTAGGGGAAACTTTCAATTCAGGACCAGGAATTACCAAGCCCACATCAAGTGAAGGAAGAAAATTAAGAAGGTACATGTGTTGTCCCATTCCAAGTCAACAACAACACATCCACTCACTAGGAACAAATCAATGAGTCCACTAAATTAGGATTTATGGTTTACATGATGAATTGATGATGGAAGAAAGTGGGCATGTGAGTCAAATTTGAGTCCAGAAACCCTCCCATATCGTTAAGGCATGTGAATAGTCTATCCATGTCAAATTTCAATGTATTCAAAAACAGTTTCAACAAATATGAACATTGGCACCATACACAGGTCAGTGTTGCCCGTGTCTAGTCCTAGTACAACTTCCTCGTAAAATTTGTATAAGATAGTTAAAGAATGATAATTTTGAAGGTGCCAGGCCTATTCCTACACACCATGGTGAGATCACCTCTCATTGAAAGTCAATGTATTGATCCCTTTTAGTTTTGGGTTGTTATTTTTTTCAATTGCACACACCTTTCAATCTAGTGAACGTTCAATTAATGTCTCTTGTTACTGTGGGGTTATAATGCCTCATGTTCCCAATGCCCATATGCCTCCAACCTTCTGATATAATGATCATTGGGTGACAACTCTCATGAAGGGTGATGACTAAGACTAGGGGGAACTTTCAATTCAAGATCAAGAATGACCAGGCCCACATCAAGTGAAGGAAGAAAATTAAGAAGGTACATGTGTTGTCCCATTCCATGTCAACAACAATGCATCCATTCACTAGGAACAAATCAGTGACTCCACTAAATTAGGGTTTTTGGATTACATGATGAATTGATTATGGAATAAAGTGGGTGTGTGAGTAATATTTTGGTCCAGAAACCCTCCCATATCATTATGGCATGCTAGTAGTCTATCCATGTCAAATTTGAATGCATTCAGAAATAGTTTCAACAAATTTCAATGTTCTCCCCATTCACAGGTCATTGTTGACCGTATCTAGTCCTAATACAATTTCCATGTAAAATTTGTATAAGATATTTGGAGAACGATAATTTTGAAGGTGTTAGGCCCATTCCTACACACCATGACGAGATCACCTCTCATTGACAGTCAGTGTATTGATCCCTTTTAGTTTTTGGTTGTTAGTTTTTTCAATTGCACACACCTTTCAATCTAGTCAAAGTTCAATTAATGTCTCTTGTTACTGTAGGGTTATAAATCCTCATGATCCCAATGCCCATATGCCCCCAACCTTGTGATATAATGATCGTTGGGTGACAACTATAATGAACAATGATGACTAAGACTAGGGGAAACTTTCAATTCAAGACCAGGAATGACCAAGCCCACATCAAGTGAAGGAAGAAAATTAAGAAGTTACATGTGTTGTCCCATTCCATGTCAAAAGCAATGCATCCATTCACTGGGAACAAATAGATGATTCCACTAAATTAGGTTTTATGCTTTACATGATGAATTGATGATGGAAGAAAGTGGGCATGTGAGTCAAATTTGAGTCCAAAAACCATCCCATATCATTAAGGCATGTGAATAGTCTATCCATGTCAAATTTCAATGAATTCATAAAGAGTTTCAACAAATTTGAACGTTGGCTCCATTCACAGGTCATTGTTGCCCTTGTCTAGTCCTAGTACAATTTCCTTGTAAAATTTGTATAAGATATTTGGAGAATGATAATTTTGAAGGTGCTGGGCCTATTCCTACACACCACGATGAGATCACCTCTCATTGATAGTCAGTGTTTTGATCCATTTTAGTTTTTGGTTGTTAGTTTTTTCAATTGCACGCACCTTTCAATCTAGTCAAAATTCAATTAATGTCTCTTGTTACTGTAGGGTTATAAAGCCTCATGATCCCAATTCTCATATGCCTCCAACCTTGTGATATTATAATCGTTGGGTGTGAAATGCCATGAAGGGTGACGACTAAGACTAGGGGAAACTTTCAATTCAAGACCAGGAATGACCAGGCCCACATCAAGTGAAGGAAGAAAATTATGAAGGTGCATGTGTTGTCCCATTCCATGTCAACAACAACGCATCCACTCACTGGGAACAAATCGATGAATCCACTAAATTAGGGATTATGGTTTACATGATCAATTGATGATGGAAGAAATTGGGCGTGTGAGTCAAATTTGAGTCCAGAAAGCATCCCATATCGTTAAGTCATGCAAATGGTCTATCCATGTCAAATTTCAATGAATTGATAAAGAGTTTCAAAAAATTTCAATGTTGGCCCCATTCACAGGTTATTGTTGCCCATGTCTAGTCCTAGTACAATTTCCTTGTAAAATTTGTATAAGATATTTGCAGAATGATAATTTTGGAGGTGCTAGGCCTATTCCTACACACCACGGCGAGATCAGCTCTCATTGACAATCAATGTATTGATCCCTTTTAGTTTTGGGTTGTTAGTTTTTTCAATTGCACGCACCATTCAATGTAGTCAAAGTTCATTTAATGTCTCTTGTTACTGTAGGTTTATAAAGCCTCATGATCCCAACGCCCATATGCCTCCAACCGTGTGATATAATGATCTTTGGGTGACAACTGTCATGAAAGGTGACGACTAAGACTAGGGGAAACTTTCAATTCAAGACCAAGAATGACCAGGCCCACATAAATTAAAGGAAGAAAATTAAGAAGGTAAATGTGTTGTCCCATTCCATGTCAACAACAACACATCCATTCATTGGGAACAAATCGATGACTCTACTAAACTAGGGTTTATGGTTTACACGATGAATTAATGATTGAAGAAAGTGGGCAAGTGAATCAAATTTGAGTCCATAAATCCTCCCATATCGTTAAGTCATGCGAATAGTCTATCCATGTCATATTTCAATGCATTTAGAAACAGTTTCAACAAATTTCAACGTTGGCCCCATTCACAGTTCATCGTTTCTTGTGTCTAGTCCTAGTACAATTTCCTTGTAAAATTGTATAAGATATTTGGAGAATGATAATTTTGATGGTGTTAGGCTTATTCCTACACAGCACGGTGAGAAAACCTCTCATTGACAATCAATGTATTGATCCCTTTTATTTTGGGGTTGTTAGTTTTTTCAATTGCATGCACCTTTCAACCTAGTCAAAGTTCAATTAATGTCTCTTGTTACTATAGGGTTATAAAGCCTCATGATCCCAATGCCCATATGCCTCCAACCTTGTGATATAATGATATTTTGGTGACAACTGTCATGAAGGGTGACGACTAAGACTAGTGGCAACATTAAATTCAAGACCAGGAATGACCAAGCCCACATCAAGTGAAAGAAGAAAAATAAGAAGTTACATGTGTTGTCCCATTCCATGTCAACAATAATGCATCCATTCAATTGGAACAAATCGATGACACCACTAAATTAGGGTTGTTGGATTACATGATGAATTGATGAAGGAAGAAAGTGGGCGTGTGAGTCAAATTTGAGTCCAGAAACCCTCCCATATCGTTAAGGCATGTGAATAGTCTATCCATGTCAAATTTCAATGAATTCATAAACGATTTCAACAAATTTCAACATTGGCACTATTCATAGGTCATTGTTGCCCTTGTCTAGTCCTAGTACAATTTCCTTGTAAACTTTGTATAAGATATTTGGAGAATGGTAATTTTGAAGGTGCAAGGCCTATTCCTACACACCACAGTGAGATCGCCTTTAATTGACAGTCAGTGTATTCATCCATTTTAGTTTTCAGTTGTTATTTTTTTCAATTGCACGCACCTTTCAATCTAGTCAAAGTTTAATTAATGTCTATTGTTACTATAGGGTTATAAATCCTCGAGATCACAATGCCCTTATGCCTCCAACCTTATGATACAATGATCGTTGGGTGACAACTGTGACGAAGGGTGACGACTAAGACTAGGGGAAAATTTCAATTCAAGACCAGGAATGACCAAGCCCACATCAAGTGAAGGAAGAAAATTAACAAGGTACATGTGTTGTCCCATTCCATGTCAACAACAACGCATCCAATCATTGGGAACAAATCGATGACTCCACTAAATTAGGGTTTATGGTTTACATGATGAATTGATGATGGAAGAAAGTGGGCGTGTGAGTCTAATTTCACTCCATAAACCCTCCCATATCGTTAAAGCATGCAAATAGTCTATCCATGTCAAATTTCAATGCATTCAGAAACAATTTCAACAAATTTCAACGTTGGCCCCATTCACAGGTCATTGTTGCACGTGTCTAGTCCTACTACAAATTCCTTGTAAAATTGTATAATATATTTGGAGAATGATAATTCTGAAGGTGTTAGGCCTATTCCTACACACCACCGCAAGATCACCTCTCATTAACAGTCAATGTATTGATCCCTTTTAGTTTTGGGTTGTTAGTTTTTTCAATGTTACGCACCATTCAATCTAGTCAAAGTTCAATTAATGTCTCTTGTTACTGTAGGGTTATAAATCCTCATCATCCCAATGCCCATATGCCTCCAACCTTGTGATATAATGATCTTTGGGTGACAACTGTCATGAAAGGTGACGACTAAGACTAGGGGAAACTTTCAATTCAAGACGACGAATGACCAGGCCCACATCAAGTAAAGGAAGAAAATTAAGAAGGTACATGTTTTGTCCCATTCCATGTCAACAAAAACACATCCATTCATTGGGAACAAATCGATGACTCTACTAAATTAGGGTTTATGGTTTACACGATGAATTGATGATTGAAGAAAGTGGGCACGTGAGTCAAATTTGAGTCCATAAATCCCCCCATATCGTTAAGTCATGTGAATATTCTATCCATGTCAAATTTCAATGCATTCAAAAACAGTTTCAATAAATTTCAACGTTGGCCCCATTCACAGGTCATTGTTTCCTGTGTCTAGTCCTAGTAACATTTCCTTGTAAAATTGTATAAGATATTTGGAGAATGATAATTTTGAAGGTGTTAGGTTTATTCCTACACACCACGACGAGATAACCTCTCATTGACAGTCAATGTATTGATCGCTTTTATTTTTGGGTTGTCAGTTTTTTCAATTGCATGCACCTTTCAATCTAGTCAAAGTTCAATTAATGTCTCTTGCTACTATAAGAAGTTACATGTGTTGTCCCATTCCATGAAAACAATAATGCATCCATTCACTAGGAACAAATCGATGACTCCACTAAATTAGGGTTGATGATTTACATGATGAATTGATGATGGAAGAAAGTGGGCGTGTGAGTCAAATTTGAGTCCAGAAACCCGCCCATATTGTTAAGGCATGCGAATAGTCTATCCATGTCAAATTTCAATGAATTCAGAAACAATTTCAACAAATTTCAATGTTGGCCCCCTTCATAGGTCATTGTTGCACATGTCTAGTCCTAGTACAATTTCCTTATAAAATTTGTATAAGATATTTGGAGAATGATAATTTTGAAGGCACAAGGCCTATTCCTACACACCACGGTGAGATCGCCTTTCATTGAAAGTTAGTGTATTGATCCATTTTAGTTTTCGGTTGTTATTTTTTTCAATTGCACGCACCTTTCAATCTAGTCAATGTTTAATTAATGTCTATTCTTACTATAGGGTTATAAGGCCTCAGGATCACAATGCCCTTATGCCTCCAACCTTATGATACAATGATCGTTGGGTGACAACTGTCATGAAGGGTGACGACTAAGACTAGGGGAAACTTTCAATTCAAGACCAGTAATGACCAGGCCTACATCAAGTGAAGGAAGAAAATTAAGAAGGCACATGTGTTGTCCCATTCCATGTCAACAACAACGCATCCATTCACTAGGAACAAATCAATGATTCCACTAAATTAGGTCTTATGGTTTACTTGATGAATTGATGATGGAAGAAAGTGGGCGTGTGTGTTAAAAGTGAGTCGAGAAACCCTCCCATATCGTCAAGGCATCCGAATAATCTATCCATGTCAAATTTCAAGGCATTCAGAAACAGTCTGAACAAATTTCAACGTTTGTCCCATTCACAGGTCACTAGTTCCCGTGTCTAATCCTAGTACAATTTCCTTGTAAAATTTGTATAAGATATTTGGAGAATGATAATTTTGAAGGCGCTAGGCCTATTCCTACACACCACGATGAGATCACCTCTCATTGACAGTCAATGTATTGATCCCTTTTAGTTTTGGGTTGTTAGCTTTTTCAATTGCACGGACCTTTCAATCTAGTCAAAGTTCAATTAATGTCTCTTGTTACTGTAGGGTTATAAAGCCTCATCATCCCAATGCCCATATTCCTCCAACCTTGTGATATAATGATCATTGGATGACAACTGTCATGAAGGGTGACGACTAAGACTAGGGGAAATTTTTAATTCAACACAGGGAATTACCAGGCCCACATCAAGTGAAGGAAGAAAATGAAGAAGTTACATGTGTTGTCCCATTCCATGTCAACAACAACGCATCTGCTCACTCGGAACAAATCGATGACTCCACTAAAATAAGGTTTATGGTTTACATGATGAATTGATGATGAAAGAAAGTGGGTGTGTGAGTCAAATGTGAGTCCAAAAACCCTCCGATATCTTTAAGGCATGTGAATAGTCTACCCATGTCAAATTTCAATGCATTCAGAAATAGTTTCAACAAATTTCAACATCGGCCCCATTCACAGGTCATTGTTGCCTGTGTCTAGTCCTAGTACAATTTCCTTGTAAAATCTGTATAAGATATTTGGAGAATGATAATTTTGAAGGTTCTAGGCTTATTCCTACACACCATGGTGAGAGCACCTCTCGTTGAAAGTTAGTGTATTGATCCCTTTTAGTTTTGGGTTGTTAGTTTTTTCAATTGCACACACCTTTCAATTTAGTAAAAGTTCAATTAATTTCTCTTGTTACTATAGGGTTATAAAGCCTCGTGATCACAATTTCCTTATGCCCCCAACCTTGTGATATAATGATCATTGGGTGACAATTTTCATGAAGGGTGACGACTAAGACTAGGGGAAACTTTCAATTCAAGACCAGGAATGCCCAAGACCACATCAAGTGAAGGAATAAAATTAAGAAGGTACATGTGTTGTCCCATTCCATGTCATCAACAATGCATAAATTCATAGGGAAAAAATAGATGACTCCACTAAATTAGGGTTTATGGTTTACATGATCAATTGATGATGGAAGAAAGTGGGCATGTGAGTAAAATTTTAGTCCAGAAACCAACCGATATCGTTAAGGCATGCAGATAGTCTCTTGTTATTGTAGGGTTATAAAGCCTTATGATCCTAGTGCCCATATGCATCCAACCTTGTGATATAATGATGTTTGGGTGACAACTGTCATGAAGGATGACGACTAAGACTAGGGGAAAATTTCAATTCAAGACCAGGAATGACCAGGCCCAAATTAAGTGAAGGAAGAAAATTAAGAAGGTACATGTGTTGTCCCATTCCATGTCAACAACAACGCAACCAATCATTGGGAACAAATCGATGACTAAACTAAATTAGGGTTTATGGTTTACATGATGCATTGATGAAGGAAGAAAGTGGGCGTGTAAGTTTAATTTCACTCCATAAACCCTCCCATATCGTTAAAGCATGTGAATAGTCTATCCATGTCAAATATCAGTGCATTCAGAAACAATTTCAACAAATTTCAACGTTGGCCCCATTCACAGGTCATTGTTGCACGTGTCTAGTCCTAGTACAAATTCCTTGTAAAATTGTATAAGACATTTGGAGAATGATAATTTTGAAGGTGCTAGACCTATTCCTACACACCACAGCGAGATCACCTCTCATTGACAGTCAATGCATTGATCCCTTTTAGTTTTGGGTTGTTAGTTTTTTCAATTTTATGCACCTTTCAATCTAGTCAAAGTTCAATTAATGTCTCTTGTTACTGTAGGGTTATAAAGCCTCATCATCCCAATGCCCATATGCCTCCAACCTTGTGATATAATGATAGTTGGGTAACAACTGTGATGAACGGTGACGACTAAGACTAGGGGCAACTTTCAATTCAAGACGAGGAATGACAATGCCCACATCAAGTGAAGGAAGAAAATTAAGAAGTTACATCTGTTGTCCCATTCCATGTCAACTACAATGCATTGAGTCACTGGGAACAAATCGATGACTCCACTAAATTAGGGTTTATGGTTTACATGATCAATTGATGATGGAATAAAGTGGGCGTGTGAGACAAATTTGAGTCCAAAAACCCTCCCATATCATTAAGGCATGTGAATAGTCTATCCATGTTAAATTTAATTTCATTCAGAAACAATTTCAACAAGTTTCAACGTTGGCCCCATTCACAGGTCATTGTTGCCCATGTCTAGTCCTAGTACAATTTCCTTGTAAAATTTGTATAAGATATTTGGAGAATGATAATTTTGAAGGCACTAGACCTATTCCTACACACCATGGCGAGATCACCTCTCATTGATAGTCAACGTATTGATCCCTTTTAGTTTTTGGTTGTTATTTTTTTCAATTGCACGCACTTTTCAATCTAGTCAAAGTTCAATTAATGTATGTTGTTACTGTCAGGTTATAAAGCCTCATGCTCCCAATGCCCATATGCCTCCATCCTTGTGATATAATGATCGTTGGGTGACAACTGTCATGAAGGGTGACGAATAAGACTAGGGGAAACTTTCAATTCAAGACCAGGAATGACCAGGCCCACATCAAGTGAAGGAAGAAAATTAAGAAGGTACATGTGTTGTCCCATTCCATGTCAACAACAACGTATCCATTCATTGGGAACAAATCGATGACTCCACTAAATTAGGGTTTATGATTTACATGATGAATTGATGATGGAAGAAAGTGGGCGTGTGTGTCAAATTTGAGTCCAGAAACCCTTCCATACTGTTAAAGCATGCAAATAGTCTGTCCATGCCAAATTTCAAGGCATTCAAAAATAGTTTGAACAAATTTCAACGTTGGCCCCATTCAAGGATCATTGTTGCCCGTGCCTAGTCCTAGTACAATTTCCTTGTAAACTTTGTATAAGATATTTGGAGAATGATAATTTTGAAGGTGTTAGGCCTATTCCTATACACCATGACGAAACGACCTCTCATTGATAGTCAGTGTATTGATCCCTTTTAGTTTTGGGTTGTTAGTTTCCCAATTGCACGCACCTTTTTATCTAGTCAAAGTTCAATTAATGTCTCTTGTTACTATAGGGTTATAAAGCCTCATGATCCCTACGCCCATATGCCTCCAACCTTGTGATATAATGATCTTTGGGTGACAACTGTCATGAAGGGTGACGACTAAGTCTAGCGACAACTTTCAATTCAAAACGAGGAATGACAAGGCCCACATCAAGTGAAGGAAGAAAATTAAGAAGTTACATCTGTTGTCCCATTCCATGTCAACTACAATGCATTGAGTCACTGGGAACAAATCGATGACTCCACTAAATTAGGGTTTATGGTTTACATGATCAATTGATGATGGAAGAAAGTGGGTGTGTGAGACAAATTTGAGTCCAAAAACCCTCCCATATCGTTAAGGCATGTGAATAGTCTATCCATGTCAAATTTCAATGCATTCAGAAACAATTTCAACAAGTTTCAACGTTCGCCCCATTCACAGGTCATTGTTGCCAATGTCTAGTCCTAGTAGAATTTCATTGTAAAATTTGTATAAGATATTTGGAGAATGATAATTTTGAAGGCACTAGGCCTATTCCTACACACCATGGCGAGATCACCTCTCATTGACAGTCAGCGTATTAATCCCTTTTAGTTTTCGGTTGTTATTTTTTTCAATTGCACGCACCTTTCAATCTAGTCAAAGTTCAATTAATGTCTCTTGTTATTGTAGGGTTATAAAGCCTCATGATCCCAATGCCCATATGCCTCCAACCTTGTGATATAATGATATTTGGGTGACAACTGTCATGAAGGGTGACGACTAAGTCTAGCGGCAACTTTCAATTCAAGATCAGGAATGACCAGGCCCACATCAAGTGAAGGAAGAAAATTAAGAAGTTACATCTGTTGTCCCATTCCATGTCAACAACAATGCATCCATTCACTGGGAACAAATCAATGACTCCACTAAATTGGGGTTTATGGCTTAAATGATGAATTGATGATGGAAGAAAGTGGGTGTGTGAGTCAAACTTGAGTCCAGAAAACCTCCCATATCATTCAGGCATGTGAATAGTGTATCCATGTCAAATTTCAATGCATTCAGAAACAATTTCAACAAATTTCAACGTTGCCCCATTCATGGGCCATTGTTGCCCGTGTATAGTCCTAGTACAATTCCTTGTAAAATTTGTATAAGATATTTGGACAATGATAATTTTTAAGGTGCTAGGCCTATTCCTACACACAATGACGAGATCACCTCTCATTAATAGTCAGTGTATTGATCACTTTTAATTTTCGGTTGTTAGATTTTTCAATTGCACACACCTTTCAATCTAGTCAAAGTTCAATTAATGTCTCTTGTTACTGTAGGGTTATAAAGCCTCATGATCCCAATGCAAATATACCCCCAACCTTGTGATATAATGATTGTTGGGTGACAACTATCATGAACGGTGACAACTAAAACTAGGGGCAACTTTCAATTCAAGACCAAGAATGACCAAGCCCACATCAAGTGAAATAAGAAAATTAAGAAGTTACATGTGTTGTCCCATTCCATGTCAACAACAACGCATCCATTCATTGGGAACAAATCGATGATTCCACTAAATTAGGGTTTATGGTTTACATGATGAATTGATGATGGAAGAAAGTGGGTATGTGAGTAAAATTTGAGTCCAAAAACTCTCCCATATCATTAAGGCATGTGAATAGTCTATCCATGTCAAATTTCAATGCACTCAAAAACAGTTTCAACAAATTTCAATGTTGGCCCCATTCACAGGTAATTGTTGCCCGTGTTTAGTCCGAATAAAATTCACTTGTAAAATTTGTATAAGATATTTGGAGAATGATAATTTTGAAGTTGCTAGGCCTATTCCTACACACCATGACGAGATCACCTCTCATTGACAGTCAGTTTTTTGATCCCTTTTAGTTTTCGGTTGTTAGTTTTTTCAATTGCACGCACCTTTCAATCTGGTCAAAATTCAATTAATCTCTCTTGTTACTGTAGGGTTATAAAGCCTCATGATCCCAATTCCCATATGCCTCCAACCTTGTGATATAATGATCGTTGGGTGACAAATGTCATGAAGGGTGATGAAAAAGACTAGGGGAAACTTTCAATTCAAGACCAGGAATGACCAGGCCCACATCAAGTAAAGGAAGAAAATTATGTAGGTACATGTGTTGTCCCATTCCATGTCAACAACAACGCATCCACTCACTGCGAACAAATCGATGAATCCACTAAATTAGGGATTATGGTTTACATGATCAATTGATGATGGAAGAAAGTGGGCATGTGAGTCAAATTTGAGTCCAAAAACCATCTCATATCGTTAAGGCATGCAAATGGTCTATCCATGTCAAATTTCAATGAATTCATAAAGAGTTTCAACAAATTTCAACATTGGCCCCATTCACAGTTCATTGTTGCCCATGTCTAGTCCTAGTAAAATTTCCTTGAAAAATTTGTAAAGATATTTCGAGAATGATAAGTTTGGAGGTGCTAGGCCTATTCCTACACACCACGGTGAGATTACCTCTCATTGACAATCAGTGTATTGATCCCTTTTAGTTTTGGGTTGTTAGTTTTTTCAATTGCAGACACGTTTCAATGTAGTCAAAGTTCATTTAATGTCTCTTGTTACTGTAGGGTTATAAAGCCTCATGATCCCAATGCCCATATGCCTCCAACTGTGTGATATAATGATCTTTGGGTGACAACTCTCATGAAAGGTGATGACTAAGACTAGGGGAAACTTTCAATTAAAGACCAGGAATGACCAGGCCCACATCATGTAAAGAAACAAAATTAAGAAGGTACATGTGTTGTCCCATTCCATGTCAACAACAACACATCCATTCATTGGGAACAAATCGATGACTCTACTAAATTACGATTTATGGTTTACATGATGAATTGATGATTGAAGAAAGTGGGCACGTGAATCAAATTTGAGTCCATAAATCCCCCCATATCGTTAAGTCATGCGAATAGTCTATCCATGTCAAATTTCAATGCATTCAGAAACAGTTTCAACAAATTTCAATGTTGGCCCCATTCACAGGTCATTGTTTCCTGTGTCTAGTCCTGGTAAAATTTCCTTGTAAAATTGTATAAGATATTTGGAGAATGATAATTTTGAAGGTGTTAGGACTATTCCTACATAGCATGGCGAGATAACCTCTCATTGACAGTCAATGTATTGATCCCTTTTATTTTTGGGTTGTCAGTTTTTTCAATTGCATGCACCTTTCGATCTAGTCAAAGTTCAATTAATGTCTCTTGTTACTATAGGGTTATAAAGCCTCACGATCCCAATTCCCATATGCCTCCAACCTTGTGATATAATGATATTTTGGTGACAACTGTCATGAAGGGTGACGACTAAGACTAGGGGAAACTTTCAATTCAAGACCAGGAATGACCAAGACCACATCAAGTGAAGGAAGAAAATTAAGAAGGTACATGTGTTGTCCCATTCCATGTCAACAACCATGCATCCATTTACTGGGAAAAAATAGATGACTCCACTAAATTAGGGTTTATGGTTTACATGATCAATTGATGATGGAAGAAAGTGGGCGTGTGAGTCAAATTTGAGTCCAGAAACAAACCGATATCGCTAAGGCATGCAGATAGTCTATCCATGACAAATTTCAATGCATTCATAAACAGTTTCAACAAATCTCAATGTTGGCCCCATTCACAGGTCACTGTTGCCCGTGTCTAGTCCTTGTACAATTTCCTTGTAAAATTTGTAT
Organism: Picea sitchensis; assembly: GCA_010110895.2. Classification (NCBI taxonomy): domain Eukaryota; kingdom Viridiplantae; phylum Streptophyta; class Pinopsida; order Pinales; family Pinaceae; genus Picea; species Picea sitchensis. The sequence goes on from SNQJ01S0036802.1 coordinate 55,007, forward strand.
AAGATATTTCAAGAATGATAATTTTGAAGGTGCTAGGCCTATTCCTACACACCATGGCGAGATCACCTCTCATTGACACTCAGTGTATTGATCCCTTTTAGTTTTGGGTTGTTATTTTTTTCAATTGCACACACCTTTCAATCTAGTCAAAGGTCAATTAATGTCTCTTGTTAATATAGGATTATAAAGCCTCATGATCCTAATGCCCATATTCCTCCAACCTTGTGATATAATGATCATTGGATGACAACTGTCATGAAGGGTGACGACTAAGACTAGGGGAAATTTTTAATTCAACACCAGGAATTACTAGGCCCACATCAAGTGAAGGAAGAAAATGAAGAAGGTACATGTGTTGTCTCATTCCATGTCAACAACAACGTATCCATTCATTGGGAACAAATTGATGACTCCACTAAATTAGGGTTTATGATTTACATGATGAATTGATGATGGAAGAAAGTGAGTGTGTGTGTCAAATTTGAGTCCAGAAACCCTCCCATATCGTTACGGCATGCAAATAGTCTATCCATGCCAAATTTCAAGGCATTCAAAAATAGTTTGAACAAATTTCAACGTTGGCCCCATTCACGGATCATTGTTGCCCGTGTTTAGTCCTAGTACAATTTCCTTGTAAAATTTGTATAAGATATTTGGAGAATGATTATTTTGAAGGTGTTAGGCCTATTCCTACACACCATGGCGAGAGCACCTCTCAATTAAAGTTAGTGTATTGATCCCTTTTAGTTTTCGGTTGTCATTTTTTTCAATTGCACACACCTTTCAATCTAGTCAAAGTTCAATTCATTTCTCTTGTTATTGTAGGGTTATAAAGCCTCATGATCACAATGCCCTTATGCCCCCAACCTTGTGATATAATGATCATTGGGTGACAATTGTCATGAAGGGTGACGACTAAGACTAGGGGAAACTTTCAATTAAAGACCAGGAATGACCAAGACCACATCAAGTGAAGGAAGAAAATTAAGAAGGTACATGTGTTGTCCCATTCCATGTCAACAACAATGCATCCATTCACTGGGAAAAAATAGATGACTCCACTAAATTAGGGTTTATGGTTTACATGATCAATTGATGATGGAAGAAAGTGGGTGTGTGAGTCAAATTTGAGTCCAGAAACCAACCAATATCATTAAGGCATGCAGATAGTCTATCCATGACAAATTTCAATGCATTCATAAATAGTTTCAACAAATTTCAACGTTGGTTCCATTCACAGGTCATTGTTGCCCGTGTCTAGTCCTTGTACAATTTCCTTGTAAAATTTGTATAAGATATTTCGAGAATGATAATTTTGAAGGTGCTAGGCCTATTCCTACACACCACGGCGAGATCACCTCTCATTGACACTCAGTGTATTGATCCCTTTTAGTTTTGGGTTGTTATTTTTTTCAATTGCACGCACCTTTCAATCTAGTCAAAGTTCAATTAATGTCTCTTTTTATTGTAGGGTTATAAAGCCTCATGATCCCAATGCCCATATGCCTCCAACCTTGTGATATAATGATGTTTGGGTGACAACTATCATGAAGGGTGACGACTAAGACTAGGGGAAAACTTCAATTCAAGACCAGGAATGACCAGGCCCACATCAAGTGAAGGAAAAAAATTAAGAAGGCAAATGTGTTGTCCCATTCCATGTCAAAAATAACGCATCCATTCACTGGGAACAAATCGATGATTCCACTAAATTAGGGCTTATGGTTTACTTGATGAATTGATGATGGAAGAAAGTGGGTGTGTGTTTCAAAAGTGAGTCGAGAAACCCTCCCATATCGTTAAGTCATCCGAATAATCTATCCAAGTCAAATTTCAAGGCATTCAGAAACAGTCTGAACAAATTTCAACGTTGGTCCCATTCACAGGTCACTAGTTCCCGTGTCTAATCCTAATACAATTTCCTTGTAAAATTTGTATAATATATTTGGAGAATGATAATTTTGAAGGAACTAGGCCTATTCCTACACACCATGATGAGATCACCTCTCCTTGAGAGTCAATGTATTGATTCCTTTTAGTTTTGGGTTGTTAGTTTTTTCAATTGCACGCACCTTTCAATCTAGTCAAAGTTCAATTAATGTCTCTTGTTACTGTAGGGTTATAAAGCCTCATGATCCCAATGCCCATATGCCTCCAACCTTGTGATATAATTATATTTTGGTGACAACTGTCATGAAGGCTGATGACTAAGACTAGGGGCAACATTAAATTCAATACCAGGAATGACCAGGCCCACATCAAGTGAAGGAAGAAAAATAAGAAGTTACATGTGTTGTCCCATTCCATGTCAACAATAATGCATCCATTCATTGGTAACAAATCGATGACTCCACTAAACTAGGGTTTATGGTTTACATGATGAATTGATGATGGAATAAAGTGGGTGTGTGAGTCAAATTTGAGTCCATAAACCCTCCCCTATTGTTAGGGCATGTGAATAGTCTATCCATGTCAAATTTGAATGCATTCAAAAAAAAAATCAACAAATTTCAACGTTGGCCCCATTCACAGGTCATTGTTGCCCATGTCTAGTCCTAGTACAATTTCCTTGTAAACTTTGTATAAGATATTTGGAGAATGTTAATTTTGAAGGTGCTACGCCTATTCCTACACTACACGACCAGAATACCTCTCATTGACAGTCAGTGTATTGATCCCTTTTAGTTTTTGGTTGTTATTTTTTTCAATTGCACACACCTTTCAATCTAGTCAAAGCTCAATTAATGTCTCTTGTTACTATAGGGTTATAAAGCCTCACGATCCCAATTCCCATATGCCTCCAACCTTGTGATATAATGATATTTTGGTGACAACTGTCATGAAGGGTGACGACTAAGACTAGGGGAAACTTTCAATTCAAGACCAGGAATGACCAAGACCACATCAAGTGAAGGAAGAAAATGAAGAAGGTACATGTGTTGTCCCATTCCATGTCAACAACAACGCATCCGCTCACTGGGAACAAATCGATGACTCCACTAAAATAAGGTTTATGGTTTACATGATAAATTGATGATGAAATAAAGTGGGTGTGTGAGTCAAATGTGAGTCAAGAAACCCTCCCATATCTTTAAGGCATGTGAATAGTCTACCCCTGTCAAATTTCAATGCATTCAGAAATAGTTTCAACAAATTTCAACGTCGGCCCCATTCACAGGTCATTGTTGCCCGTGTCTAGTCCAAGTACAATTTCCTTGTAAAATTTGTATAAGATATTTGGAGAATGATAATCTTGAAGGTGCTAGGCCTATTCCTACACACCATGGCGAGAGCACCTCTCATTGAAAGTTAGTGTATTGATCCCTTTCAGTTTTGGGTTGTTAGTTTTTTCAATTGCACACACCTTTCAATCTAGTCAAAGTTCAATTAATTTCTCTTGTTATTGTAGGGTTATAAAGCCTCATGATCACAATGCCCTTATGCCCCCAACCTTGTGATATAATGATCATTGGGTGACAATTGTCATGAAGGGTGACGACTAAGAATAGGGGAAACTTTCAATTCAAGACCAGGAATGACCAAGACCACATCAAGTGAAGGAAGAAAATTAAGAAGGTACATGTGTTGTCCCATTCCATGTCAACAACAATGCATCCATTCACTGGGAAAAAATAGATGACTCCACTAAATTTGGGTTTATGGTTTACATGATCAATTGATGATGGAAAAAAGTGGTCGTGTGAGTCAAATTTGAGTCCAGAAACCAACCGATATCGTTAAGGCATGTGGATATTCTATCCATGACAAATTTCAATGCATTCATAAATAGTTTCGACAAATTTCAACGTTGGCCCCATTCACAGGTCACTGTTGCCCGTGTCTAGTCCTTGTACAATTTCCTTGTAAAATTTGTATAAGATATTTTGAGAATGATAATTTTGAAGGTGCTAGGCCTATTCCTACACACCACGGCGAGATCAACTCTCATTGACACTCAGTGTATTGATCCCTTTTAGTTTTGGGTTGTTAGTTTTTTCAATTGCACGCACCTTTCAATCTAATCAAAGTTCAATTAATGTCTCTTGTTATTGTAGGGTTATAAACTCTCATGATCCCAATGCCCATATGCCTCCAACCTTGTGATATAATGATGTTTGGGTGACAACTGTCATGAAGGGTGACGACTAAGAATAGGGGAAAATTTCAATTCAAGACCAGGAATGACCAGGCCCACATCAAGTGAAGAAAGAAAATTAAGAAGGTACATGTGTTGTCCCATTCCATGTCAACAACAACACATTGAATCATTGGGAACAAATCGATGACCCCACTAAATTAGGGTTTATGGTTTACATGATGCATTGATGATGGAAGAAAGTGGGCATGTCAATCTAATTTCACTCCATAAACCCTCCCATATCGTTAAAGTATGCGAATAGTCTATCCATGTCAAATTTCAATGCATTCAGAAACAATTTCAACAAATTTCAACGTTGGCCCCATTCACAGGTCATTGTTGCATGTGTCTAGTCCTAGTACAAATTCCTTGTAAAATTGTATAATATATTTGGAGAATGATAATTTTGAAGGTGCTAGGCCTATTCCTACACACCACGGCGAGATCACCTCTCATTGACAGTCAATGCATTGATCCCTTTTAGTTTTGGGTTGTTAGTTTTTTCAATTTTACGCACCTTTTAATCTAGTCAAAGTTCAATTAATGTCTCTTGTTACTGTAGGGTTATAAAGCCTCATCATCCCAATGCCCATATGCCTCCAACCTTGTGATATAATGATAGTTGGGTGACAACTATCATGAAGGGTGACGACTAAGACTAGGGGAAACTTTCAATTCAAGACAAGGAATGACAAGGCCCACATCAAGTGAACGAACAAAATTAAGAAGTTACATATGTTGTCCAATTCCATGTCAACTACAATGCATTAAGTCATTGGGAACAAATCGATGACTCCACTAAATTAGGATTTATGGTTTACATGATCAATTGATGATGGAAGAAAGTGGGCGTGTGAGACAAATTTGAGTCCAAAAACCCTCCCATATCGTTAAGGCATGCGAATAGTCTATCCATGTCAAATTTCAATGCATTCAGAAACAATTTCAACAAGTTTCAACCTTGGCCCCATTCACAGGTCATTGTTGCCATTGTCTAGTCCTTGTACAATTTCATTGTAAAATTTGTATAAGATATTTGGAGAATGATGATTTTGAACGCACTAGGCCTATTCCTACACACCATGGAGAGATCACCTCTCATTGACAGTCAACGTATTGATCCCTTTTAGTTTTTTGGTTGTTATTTTTTTCAATTGCACGCACGTTTCAATCTAGTCAAAGTTCAATTAATGTCTCTTATTACTGTCGGGTTATAAAGCCAAATGATCCCAATGCCCATATGCCTCCATCCTTGTGATATAATGATCGTTGGGTGACAACTGTCACCAAGGGTGACAACTAAGAGTAGGGGAAACTTTCAATTCAAGACCAGGAATGACCAGGCCCACATCAAGTGAAGGAAGAAAATTAAGAAGGTACATGTGTTGTCCCATTCCATGTGAACAACAACATATCCATTCATTGCGAACAAATCAATGACTCCACTAAATTAGGGTTTATGATTTACATGATGTATTGATGATGGAAGAAAGTGGGTGTGTGTCTCAAATTTGAGTCCAGAAACCCTCCCATACCGTTAAGGAATGCAAATAGTCTATCCATGCCAAATTTCAAGGCATTCAAAAACAGTTTGAACAAATTTCAACGTTGGCCCCATTCACGGATCATTGTTGCCCATGTCTAGTCCTAGTACAATTTCCTTGTAAAATTTGTATAAGATATTTGGAGAATGATAATTTTGAAGGTGCTAGGCCTATTCCTATACACCATGGAGAAATCACCTCTCATTGATAGTCAGTGTATTGATCCCTTTTAGTTTTGGGTTGTTAGTTTCCCAACTGCAAGCACCTTTTAATCTAGTCAAAGTTCAATTAATGGCTCTTGTTACTGTAGGGTTATAAAGCCTCATGATCCCAACGCCCATATGCCTCCAACCTTGTGATATAATGATCTTTGGGTGACAACTGTCATGAAGGGTGACGACTAAGTCTACCGGAAACTTTCAATTCAAGACCACGAATGACCAGGCCCACAACAAGTGAAGGAAGAAAATTAAGAAGTTACATCTGTTGTCCCATTCCATGTCAACAACAATGCATCCATTCACTGGGAACAAATCGATGACTCCACTAAATTAGGGTTTATGGCTTACATGATGAATTGATGATGGAAGAAAGTGGGCGTGTGAGTCAAAATTGAGTCCAGAAACCCTCCCATATCATTCAGGCATGTGAATAGTCTATCCATGTCAAATTTCAATGCATTCATAAACAATTTGAACAAATTTCGACGTTGCCCCATTCATGGGTCATTGTTGCCCATGTCTAGTCCTAGTACAATTATTTGTAAAATTTGTATAAGATATTTGGACAATGATAATTTTGAAGGTGCTAGGCCAATTCCTACACACCACGACGCGATCACCTCTCATTGACAGTCATAGTATTGATCCATTTTAGTTTTCGGTTGTTATTCTTTTCAATTGCACGCACATTTCATTCTAGTCAAAGTTCAATTAATGTCTCTTGTTACTGTAGGGTTATAAAGCCTCATGATCCCAATTCCCATATTCCTCCAACCTTGTCTTATAAGGATCATTGGATGACAACTGTCATGAAGGGTGACGACTAAGACTAGGGGAAACTTTCAATTCAGGACCAGGAATTACCAGACCCACATCAAGTGAAGGAAGAAAATTAAGAAGGTACATATGTTGTCCCATTCCATGTCAACAACAACACATCCACTAACTAGGAACAAATCGATGAGTCCACTAAATTAGGGTTTATGGTTTACATGATGATTTGATGATGGAAGAAAGTGGGTGTGTGAGTCAAATTTGAGTCCAGAAACCCTCCCGCACCGTTAAGGCATGCGAATAGTCTATCCATGTCAAATTTCAATGCATTCAGAAACAATTTCAACAAATTTGAACGTTGGCCCCATTCACAGGTCAGTGTTGCCCGTGTCTAGTCCTAGTACAATTTCCTTGTAAAATTTGTATAAGATATTTGAAGAATGATAATTTTGAAGGTGCTAGGCCTATTCCTACACACCATGGCGAGATCACCTCTCATTGAAAGTCAATGTATTGATCCCTTTTAGTTTTGGGTTGTTATTTTTTTCAATTGCACACACCTTTCAATCTAGTGAATTTTCAATTAACATCTCTTGTTACTCTGGGGTTATAAAGCCTCATGTTCCCAATGCCCATATGTCTCCAACCTTCTGATATAATGATCGTTGGGTGACAAGTGTCATGAAGGGTGACGACTAAGACTAGGGGGAACTTTCAATTCAAGATCAGGAATGACCAAGCCCACATCAAGTGAAGGAAGAAAATTAAGAAGGTACATGTTTTGTCCCATTCCATGTCAACAATAATGCATCCATTCACTGGGAACAAATCAATGACTCAACTAAATTAGGGTTTATGGATTACATGATGAATTGATTATGGAAGAAAGTGGGCATGTGAGTAATATTTTAGTCCAGAAACCCTCCCACAACATTATGGAATGCTAGTAGTCTATCCATGTCAAATTTCAATGCATTCAGAAATAGTTTCAACAAATTTCAATGTTCTCCCCATTCACAGGTCATTGTTGACCGTATCTAGTCCTAATACAATTTCCATGTAAAATTTGTATAAGATATTTAGAGAATGATAATTTTGAAGGTGCTAGGCCTATTCCTACACACCACGACAAGATCACCTCTCATTGACACTCAGTGTATTGATCCCTTTTAGTTTCTAGTTGTTAGTTTTTTCAATTGCACGCACATTTCAATCTAGTCAAAGTTCAATTAATGTCTCTTGTTACTGTAGGGTTATAAATCCTCATGATCCTAATGCCCATATGCCCCCAACCTTTTGATATAATGATCGTTGGGTGACAACTATCATGAACGGTGATGACTAAGACTAGGGGCAACTTTCAATTCAAGACCAGGAATGACCAAGCCCACATCAAGTGAAGGAAGAAAATTAAGAAGTTACATGTGTTGTCCCATTCCATGTCAACAACAACGCATCCATTCACTGGGAATAAATCGTTGATTCCACTAAATTAGGGTTTATGGTTTAAATGATGAATTGATCATGGAAGAAAGTGGGTATGTGAGTCAAATTTGAGTCAAGAAACCCTCCCATATAATTAAGGCATGTGAATAGTCTATCCATGTCAAATTTCAATGCGTTCAGAAACAGTTTCAACAAATTTCAACGTTGGCCCCATTCACAGTTCATTGTTGCCCGTGTCTAGTCCTAATACAATTCACTTGTAAAATTTGTATAAGATATTTGGAGAATGATAATTTTGAAGGTGCTAGGCATATTCCTACACACCATGATGAGATCACCTCTCATTGACAGTCGGTGTTTTGATCCCTTTTAGTTTTCGGTTGTTAGTTTTTTCAATTGCACACACCTTTTAATCTAGTCAAAATTCAATTAATCTCTCTTTTTATTGTAGGGTTATAAAGCCTCATGATCCCAATTCCCATATACCTCCGACCTTGTGATATAATTATCATTGGGTGACAAATGTCATGAAGGGTGACGACTAAGACTAGGGGAAACTTTCAATTCAAGACCAAGAATGAACAGGCCCACATCAAGTAAAGGAATAAAATTACAAAGGTATATGTGTTGTCCCATTTCATGTCAACAACAACGCATCCACTCACTGCGAACAAATCGATGACTCCACTAAATTAGGGATTATGATTTACATGATAAATTGATGATGGAAGAAAGTGGGCGTGTGAGTAAAATTTGAGTCCAAAAACCATCCCATATCGTTAACGCATGCAAATGGTCTATCCATGTCAAATTTCAATGAATTCATAAAGAGTTTCAACAAATTTCAACATTGGCCCCATTCACAGGTCATTGTTGCCCATGTGTAGTCCTAGTAAAATTTCCTTGAAAAAATTGTATAAGATATTTGGAGAATGATAATTTTGGAGGTGCTAGGCCTATTCCTACACACCACGGCGAGATCACCTCTCATTGACAATCAGTGTATTGATCCCCTTTAGTTTTGGGTTGTTAGTTTTTTCGATTGCACACACATTTCACTGTAGTCAAAGTTAATTTAATGTCTCTTGTTACTGTAGGCTTATAAAGCCTCATGATCCCAATGAAAGGTGACGACTAAGTGATCCGAAATCGGATCCAGAAGCCTGACAGGGCTTGAAAAATGCTCAAAAATGAAAGTGCTCAGAATCCGACGAAACCCACACCATTGCGTCCATCTCATCTTCCTGATTCTGGTGGTATATTTACTTTGTCAAACGGAGTCCGTATGGAGAAGATATCGCATTCTGTCCGAAAAGTCAAACATGCAAAAAAATTGCTGACTGTGCAGTCCGTACAGTCCGTACGGACACTGACGTGGCATGTCCGTATAGACGACACATGGTAGGTACGTACAGGCGACATGTGGCAGCCTCGGGTAGTGACACGTGGCAGGCAGTTTTGGACATTTCGGCGTACAGATGGACCTATTCGGAGGTGACACGTGTCACCACTGGAAGGGTGACACGTGGCACGGATGACGTCAGCATCTAACGTGGTGACCGTACGATGACGTGGCATAGATGATGTGGCAGGTGACAAAGACGTACGACAAGGCTGACGTGGCAAGGTGACTTGGCAGATTTCGGTGAATCATATTGTGACATGTGGCATTCATTGGTTGGATGTGGAGGTGCCACGTGGCCCAGTCAAGGGCTACCACGTGGCACCCCGTGATTTGTTGTTGGGTTTACATATAAAAGTTTAGTATGTCATCGGAGGGGTTCGAACCCGCGACCTATCGAGCGGGCCAAGGACTGGCAGGGCTGGGCTAGCGACCCGCCCTGCCGGTGGTTCTTATTAATGTAATGGGCGAAATTATATTTGAATTGGTTCAAGGTTTAAATCGGCGGGAAAAAGGGTCGGGGCTTAGCCCCAGCCCTCGACGCATTGCCATGTGACCCCACCATAGAACCTGGAGCGCGGAATTGGGGGACCGTTACCACATGGAGCAGGCGGTTTAAACCATTAGCCACGGTTTTATTATGCCATATGACCGGGTGTCCATACAGTTTGGGGCCAGATCTTAGCCTTTTGGGCTAGCGCTTGGCCCTATGAAGACCATATGATCGTTCCAAAGGGGCGCGCATGGGTGCAAGGGGTTTATGCCCAATATTATAGTTACAAAATGGTTTTTTATAACCAAATGTTGGTTTTTAATTATTGTTAAGCCATTTTTAATGTAATTAATCCATTTTTGGGAGTTATTGGGTAGTTTTGGAGCCTAACTTCTTGGAGGAAGTTGGAGATGAGCAACTACCTTCCCAAATATATAACCAAGGCCTATTTGAGGCCATGGGGACAACTTTTTGGGGGCATTCAGAGCAGAATTATGCTGAGGAGAAGCCAAGCCAAAGCCATTTTGAGGCAGAGAAACTTTTGAGGTGGAGACGCTGTCGGACCATTTCTGGGAGCTCCGGACGTCCGTTTTGCGTGTCGTTTTCTTTGCATGGTTCTAGAGATATGGAAGAACATGACCAGATCAGTCTTGTAGCCATTTGGTATTGCAGCGATGTACTTTTGAGATTTTGAGCAGAAATAAAGAAGCCTCCCCCACAGAGAAAAAGGCTCGGAGACGTAGGCAAAGTTGTGCCGAACTCCGTTATCAATCTGCGTGTTATGGTTTGTTGTTTATTCTTTCATTTCAGATCTGTAAATGTATATATGGCTGTCATAATTCCTCTTCTTTCTTCATTCCTTCACTAAGCTTCTCAAATGGTTAATTAACGCATGCAAAATTAAAACTCAACCATAAGTCATTAAAAAATCCTAACGGATCAAGTGGTATCAGAGCATCCTAACGGATCTAAGTGGTATCAGAGCTGGTTGACGCTTTTGGATTTGAGTTTTGCATGTTAGCCGGGAAAGAGCACATCTCAAGGAGGAAAACGGCATCTACAGGAGGACTTTCTAAAAATGAGAAGGAGTTCAAAGATACGGTGTTCGCCATGGCCGAGATGGTGGGGGTTGCATTGTATGAAGACTACTTGGAAGAAAAGAGATCAGTTCAATGGAAAGATTCAAAGAACAACAAAGGAAAAGAAGGATTGAAGGAAGTACCTTATACATCTGTTTCAGAAAACAACTATGAGGTATGCAAAGGAAGGTTCCTCATCAAATTTTTGTCATTCTCATCAAGTTGGTTTCGGTGCATTCAAAAAACATACAAATGTAGGTTTGAGGTCATCAACTACATGGGTTATAAAGAAGGAAAGGGCCTTGGGATGTAGAGGTCAAGGCATTGTAAATCCTATTTATGCTGGGAGGAAATGCCCTCGATACTCTCAGGATTGGGATATGGTGAAGGGGACCTTTGAGAGTCTTCCAAGATAGGTTCCAAAACTTCAAAAGCAAGTAATGCTTCAAATGTCCAACTTAAGACATTGCAGGAATACTTTACAAAAGGAAATGGCATATCACTTCGTATTGTTGTAGTGAATGCAAGTTGTCTCCAAAGAAAAGTGAAGATCAAAAAATAAAGGTATAATGGTCATGTTTTTATTATTCTCCTTGATTATAAATTGGCATAATCAAGTAAACCGAACTTGTGGAATCTTTATCCATGTACTTATTGTCATTCACCTACATTGTGTCGCCATGTTGAAGAGACAAACTTTGGTAATAGAAACCTATGTCACCAGAAGGAAACATTTTACGAAGGCTCAAGTCCACAAATGTAAGAAAGAGAAGGGTACTGTGTCTTAGATGCCAAAACTCATTAATGCTTTTGTAACAAGAGGGACATCAAAAGGTTAGTTGTTGGAAGCTTAATCCAGAGCTTCATTCAAGGAAGGACAAAAGGATTTTGCATGTACTATCAAGGAGGAAGGATTACCAAATAATCAAGAGGAAATATCGTGATGAAAGAAAACCAAATACTCTGGTTCTCGCCGTGTATGATGTCTCAACTTCATTGTTTTTTTGCTTCCATTAATGTAATCATTATTTTAGAGACAAAGAGAAAGCTGGGTGGCCTATCCCGAACTTGTTGACTATCGGTCAGTAAACTTTGGGGACCAAAAGGTCTTATTGTGGGGAGGTGTGATCTGAAATCGGATCCAGAAGCCTGACAGGGCTTGAAAAATGCTCAAAAATGAAAGTTCTCGGAATCTGACGAAACCAACACCATTGTGTCCGTCTCATCTTCCTTATTCTGGTGGTATATTTACTTTGTCAAACAGAGTCCGTATGGAGAAGATATCGCATTCTGTCTGAAAACTCAAACAGGCAAAAAAATTGCTGACTGTGCAGTTCGTACAGTCCGTAGAGACACTGACATGGCATGTACGTACAGATGACACGTGGCAGGTCTGTACAGGTGACACGTGGCATCCTCGGGTAGTGACACGTGGCAGGCAGTTTTGGACCTATTCGGAGGTGACACGTGTCACCACTGGAAGGGTGACACGTGGCACGGATGACGTCAGCATCTGACGTGGCGACCGTACAATGACATGGCATGGATGATGTGGCAGGTGACAAATTCGTACGGCAGGGCTGATGTGGCAAGGTGACTTGGAATATTTCAGTGAATCATATTGTGACATGTGGCATTCATTGGTTGGATGTAGAGGTGCCACATGGCCCAGTCAAGGGCTGCCACGTGGCACCCCGTGATTTGTTGTTGGGTTTACATATAAAAGTTTGGTATGTCGCCAGAGGGGTTCGAACCCGCGACCTATCGAGCGGGCCAAGGACTGGCAGGGCTGGGCTAGCCACCTACCCCGCCGGTGGTTCTTATTAATGTAATTGGCAAAATTATATTTGAATTGGTTCAAGGTTTAAATCGGCGGGAAAAAGGGTCGGGGCTTAGCCTCAGCCCTCGACGCATTTCCATGTGACCCCACCATAGAACCCGAAGCACGGCATTGGGGGATCGTTACCACATGGAGCGGGCGGTTTAAACCATTAGCCACGGTTTTATTATGCCATATGACCAGGTGTCCATACAGTTTGGGGCCAGATCTTAGCCTTTTGGGCTAGCGCTTGGCCCTATGAAGACCATATGACCGTTCCAAAGGGGCGCGCGTGGGTGCAAGGGGTTTATGCCCAATATTATAGTTACAAAGTCGTTTTTTATAACCAAATGTTGGTTTTTAATTATTGTTAAGCAATTTTTAATGTAATTAATCCATTTTTGGGAGTTATTGGGTAGTTTTGGAGCCTAACTTCTTGGAGGAAGTTGGAGATGAGCAACTACCTTCCCAAATATATAACTAAGGCCTGTTTGAGGCCATGGGCACAGCTTTTTGGGGGCATTCAGAGAAGAATTATGCTGAGGAGAAGCCAAGCCAAAGCCATTTTGAGGCAGAGAAACTTTTGAGGTGGAGACACTGTCGGACCATTTCTCGGAGCTCCGGACGTCCGTTTTGCGTGCCGTTTTATTTGCATGGTTCTAGAGATCTGGAAGAACATGAAGAGATCAGTCTTGTAGCCATTTGGCATTGCAGCGATGTACTTTTGAGCTTTTGAGCAGAAATAAAGAAGCCTCCCCCACAAAGAAAAAGGCCCAGAGACGTAGGCAAAGTTGTGCCGAACTCCGTTATCAATCTGCGTGTTATGGTTTTCTGTTTATTCTTTCATTTCAGATCTGCAAATGTATATATGGCTGTCATAATTCCTCTTCTTACCTCATTCTTTCACTAAGTTTCTCAAATGGTTAATTAACGCATGCAAAATTAAAACTCAACCATAAGTCATTAAAAGATACTGACGGATCACTAAGACTAGGGGAAACTTTCAATTCAAGACCAGGAATGGCCAGGCCCACATCAAGTAAAGGAAGAAAATTAAGAAGGTACATGTGTTGTCCCATTCCATGTCAACAACAACACATCCATTCATTGGGAACAAATCGATGACTCTACTAAATTAAGGTTTATGGTTTACACGATGAATTGATGATTGAAGAAAGTGGGCACGTGAATCAAATTTGAGTCCATAAAACCCCCCATATCGTTAAGTCATGTGAATAGTCTATCCATATCAAATTTCAATGCATTCAGAAACAGTTTCAACAAATTTCAATGTTAGGCCTATTCCTACATAGCACGGCGAGATAACCTCTCATTGACAGTCAATGTATTGATCCCTTTTATTTTTGGGTTGTCAGTTTTTTCAATTGCATGCACCTTTCAATCTAGTCAAAGTTCAATTAATGTCTCTTGTTAATATAGGGTTACAAAGCCTCATGATCCCAATGCCCATATGCCTCCAACCTTGTGATATAACGATATTTTGGTGACAACTGTCATGAAGGGTGATGACTAAGACTAGGGGCAACATTAAATTCAAGACCAGGAATTACCAGGCCCACATCAAGTGAAGGAAGAAAAATAAAAAGTTACATGTGTTGTCCCATTCCATGTCAACAATAATGCATCCATTCACTGGGAACAAATCGATGACTCCACTAAATTAGGGTTGATGGTTTACATGATGAATTGATGATGGAATAAAGTGGGCGTGTGAGTCAAATTTGAGTCCAAAAACCCTCCCATATCATTAAGGCATGCGAATAGTCTATCCATGCCAAATTTCAATGAATTCAGAAACAATTTCAACAAATTTCAATGTTGGCCCCATTCATAGGTCATAGTTGCCCGTGTCTAGTCCTAGTATGATTTCCTTGTAAAATTTGTATAAGATATTTGGAGAATGATAATTTTGAAGGTGGAAGGCCTATTCCTACACACCACGACGAGATCGCATTTCACTGACAGTCAATGTATTGATCCATTTTAGTTTTCAGTTTTTATTTTTTTCAATTGCATGCACCTTTCAATCTAGTCAAAGTTTAATTAATGTCTATTGTTACTATAGGGTTATAAACCCTCAGGATCAAAATTCCCTTATGCCTCCAACCTTATGATACAATGATCGTTGGGTGACAACTGTCATGAAGGGTGACGACTAAGACTAGGGGAAACTTTCAATTCAAGACCAATAATGACCAGGCCCAAATCAAGTGAAGGAAGAAAACGAAGAGGGCACATGTGTTGTCCCATTCCATGTCAATAGCAACGCATCCATTCACTGGAAACAAATCGATGATTCCACTAAATTAGGGCTTATGGTTTACTTGATGAATTGATGATGGAAGAAAGTGGGTGTGTGTGTCAAAAGTGAGTCGAGAAACCCTCCCATATCATTAAGGCATCTGAATAATCTATCCATGTCAAATTTCAAGGCATTTAGAAATAGTTTGAACAAATTTCAACGTTGGCCCCATTCACAGGTCACTAGTTCCCATGTCTAATCCTAGTACAATTTCCTTGTAAAACTTGTATAAGATATTTGGAGAATTATAATTTTGAAGGCGCTAGGCCTATTCCTACACACCACGACGAGATCACCTCTCATTGACAGTCAATGTGTTAATCGCTTTTAGTTTTGGGTTGTTAGTATTTTCAATTGCACACACTTTTCAATCCAGTCAAAGTTCAATTAATGTCTCTTGTTACTATAGGGTTATAAAGCCTCATGATCCCAATGCCTATATGCCTACAACCTTGTGATATAATGATATTTTGGTGACAACTATCATGAAGGGTGACGACTAAGACTAGGGGCAACATTAATTTCAAGACCAGGAATGACCAGGCCCACATCAAGTGAAGGAAGAAAAATAAGAAGTTACATGTGTTGTCCCATTCCATGTCAACAATAATGCATCCGTTCACTGGGAACAAATCGATGACTCCACTAAATTAGGGTTTATGGTTCACATGATGAATTGATGATGGAATAAAGTGTGTGTGTGACTCAAATTTGAGTCCATAAACCCTCCCACATCATTAGGGCATGTGAATACTCTATCCATGTCAAATTTCAATGCATTCAGAAAAAATTTCAACAAATTTCAACGTTGGCCCCATTCACAGGTCATTGTTGCCCATGTCTAGTCCTAGTACAATTTCCTTGTAAAATTTGTATAATATATTTGGATAATGTTAATTTTGAAGGTGCTACGACTATTCCTACACACCATGATGAGGATACCTCTCATTGACAGTCAGTGTATTGATCCCTTTTAGTTTTCAGTTGTTATTTTTTTCAATTGCACACACCTTTCAATCTAGTCAAAGCTCAATTAATGTGTCTTGCTACTATAGGATTATAAAGCCTCATGATCCCAATGCCCATATTCCTCCAACCTTGTGATATAATGATCATTGCATGACAACAGTCATGAAGGGTGACGACTAAGACTAGGGGAAATTTTTAATTCAACACCAGGAATTACCAGGCCCACATCAAGTGAAGGAAGAAAATGAAGAAGGTACATGTGTTGTCCCATTCCATGTCAACAACAACGCATCCACTCACTGGGGAAAAATCGATGACTCCACTAAAATAAGTTTTATGGTTTACATGATGAATTGATGATGAAAGAAATTGGGTGTGTGAGTGAAACGTGAGTCCAGAAACCCTCCCATATCTTTAAGGCATGTGAATAGTCTACCCATGTCTAATTTCAATGCATTCAAAAATAGTTTCAACAAATTTCAACGTCGGCCCCATTCACAAGTCATTGTTGCCCATGTCTAGTCCTAATACAATTTCCTTGTAAAATTTGTATAATATATTTGGAGAATGATAATTTTGAAGGTGTTAGGCCTATTCCTACACACCATGGCGAGAGAACCTCTCATTGAAAGTTAGTGTATTGATCCCTTTTAGTTTTGGGTTGTTAGTTTTTTCAATTGCACACACCTTTCAATCTAGTCAAAGTTCAATTAATTTCTCTTGTTACTATAGGGTTATAAAGCCTCATGATCACAATGCCCTTATGCCCCCAACCTTGTGATATAATGATCATTGGGTAACAATTGTCATGAAGGGTGACGACTAAGACTAGGGGAAACTTTCAATTCAAGACCAGGAATGACCAAGACTGCATCAAGTGAAGGAAGAAAATTAAGAAGGTACATGTGTTGTCCCATTCCATGTCAACAACAATGCATCCATTCACTGGGAAAAAATAGATGACTCCACTAAATTAGGGTTTACGGTTTACATGATCAATTGATGATGGAAGAAAGTGGGCGTGTGAGTCAAATTTGAGTCCAGAAACCAACCGAAATTGTTAAGGCATGCGGATAGTCTATCCATGACAAATTTCAATGCATTCATAAATAGTTTCAACAAATTTCAATGTTGGCCCCATTCACAGGTCACTGTTGCCTGTGTCTAGTCCTTGTAAAATTTCTATAAGATATTTCGAGAATGATAACTTTGAAGGTGCTAGGCCTATTCCTACACACCACTGCGAGATGACCTCTCATTGACACTCAGTGTATTGATCCCTTTTAATTTTGGGTTGTTATTTTTTTCAATTGCACGCACCTCTCAATCTAGTCAAAGTTCAATTAATGTCTCTTGTTATTGTACAGTTATAAAGCCTCATGATCCCAATGCCCATATGCCTCCAACCTAGTGATATAATGATGTTTGGGTGACAATTGTCATGAAGGGTGACGACTAAGACTAAGGGAAAAATTCAATTCAAGACAAGGAATGACCAGGCCCACATCAAGTGAAGGAAGAAAATTAAGAAGGTACATGTGTTGTCCCATTCCATGTCAACAACAATGCATCCAATCATTGGGAACAAATTGATGAATCCACTAAATTAGGGTTTATGGTTTACATGATGAATTGATGATGGAAGAAAGTGGGTGTGTGAGTCTAATTTCACTCCATAAACCCTCGCATATCGTAAACACATGCGAATAGTCTATCCTTGTCAAATTTCAATGCATTCAGAAACAATTTCAACAAATTTAAACGTTGGCCCCATTCACAGGTCATTGTTGCGCGTATCTAGTCCTAGTACAAATTCCTTGTAAAATTGTATAAGATATTTGGAGAATGATAATTTTGAAGGTGCTAGGCCTATTCCTACACACCACGGCGAGATCACCTCTCATTGATAATCAAAGTATTGATCCCTTTTAGTTTTGTGTTGTTAGTTTTTTCAATTTTACGCACCTTTCAATCTAGTCAAAGTTCAATTAATGTCTCTTGTTATTGTAGTTTTATAAAGCCTCATCATCCCAATGCCCATATGCCTCCAACCTTGTGATATAATGATAGTTGGGTGACAACTGTCATGAAGGGTGACAACTAAGACTCGGGGCAACATTCAATTCAAGACGAGGAATGACAAGGCCCACATCAAGTGAAGGAAGAAAATTAAGAAGTTACATTTGTTGTCCCATTCCATGTCAACTACAATGCATTGAGTCACTAGCAACAAATCGATGACTCGACTAAATTAGGGTTTATGGTTTACATGATCAATTGATGATGGAATAAAGTGGATGTGTGAGAGAAATTTGAGTCCAAAAACCCTCCCATATAGTTAAGGCACGCGAATAGTCTATCCATGTCAAATTTCAATGCATTCAGAAACAATTTCAACAAGTTTCAACATTGGCCCCATTCACAGGTCATTGTTGCCCATGTCTAGTCCTAGTACAATTTCCTTGTAAAAAATTTTAAGATATTTGGAGAGTGATAATTTTGAAGGCACTAGGCCTATTCCTACACACCACGGCGAGATCACCTCTCATTGATAGTCAGCGTATTGATCCCTTTTAGTTTTCGGTTGTTATTTTTTTCAATTGCACGCACCTTTCAATCTAGTCAAAGTTCAATTAATGTCTCTTGTTACTGTCAGGTTATAAAGCCTCATGATCCCAATGCCCATATGCCTCCATCCTTGTGATATAATGATCGTTGGGTGACAACTATCATGAAGGGTGATGACTAAGACTAGTGGAAACTTTCAATTCAAGACCAGGAATGACCAGGCCCACATCAAGTGAAGGAATAAAATTAAGAAGGTACATGTGTTGTCCCATTCCATGTCAACAACAACGTATCCATTCATTGGGAACAAATCGATGACTCCACTAAATTAGGGTTTATGATTTACATGATGAATTGATGATGGAAGAAAGTGGGTGTGTGTGTCAAATTTGAGTCCAGAAACCCTCCCATACCATTAAGGCATGCAAATAGTCTATCCATGCCAAATTTCAAGGCATTCAAAAACGGTTTGAACAAATTTCAACGTTGGCCCCATTCACGGATCATTGTTGCCCATGTCTAGTCCTAGTACAATTTCCTTGTAAAATTTGTATAAGATATTTGGAGAATGATAATTTTGAAGGTGTTAGGCCTATTCCTATACACCACGACGAAATCACCTCTCATTGATAGTCAGTGTATTGATCCCTTTTAGTTTTGGGTTCTTAGTTTCCCAATTGCATGCACCTTTTAATCTAGTCAAAGTTCAATTAATGTCTCTTGTTACTGTAGGGTTATAAAGCCTAATGATCCCAATGCCCATATGCCTACAACCTTGTGACATAATGATCTTTGGGTGACAATTGTCATGAAGGGTGACGACTAAGTCAGGGGCAACTTTCAATTCAAGACCAGGAATGACCAGGCCCACATCAAGTGAAGGAAGAAAATTAAGAAGTTACATGTGTTGTCCCATTCCATGTCAACAACAATGCATCCATTCACTGGGAACAAATCGATCACTCCACTAAATTAGGGTTTATGGCTGACATGATGAATTGATGATGGAAGAAAGTGGGCATGTGAGTCAAAATTGAGTCCTGAAACCCTCCCATATCATTAAGGCATGTGAATAGTCTTTCCATGTAAAATTTCATTGCATTCAGAAACAATTTCAACAAATTTCAATGTTGCCCCATTCATGGGTCATTGTTGCCCATGTCTAGTCCTAGTACAATTTCCTTGTAAAATTTGTATAAGATATTTGGACAATGATAATTTTGAAGGTGCTAGGCCAATTCCTACACACCACGACGAGATCACCTCTCATTGACAGTCATTGTATTGATCCCTTTTAGTTTTTGGTTGTTATTCTTTTCAATTGCACGCACATTTCATTCTAGTCAAAGTTCAATTAATGTCTCTTGTTACTGTAGGGTTATAAAGCCTCATGATCCCAATTCCCATATTCCTCCAACCTTGTGTTATAATGATCATTGGATGACAACTGTCATGAAGGGTGATGACTAAGACTGGGGGAAACTTTCAATTCAGGACCAGGAATTACTAGGCCCACATCAAGTGAAGGAAGAAAATTAAGAAGGTACATGTGTTGTCCCATTCCATGTCAACAACAACACATCCACTCACTAGGAACAAATCGATGAGTCCACTAAATTAGGGTTTATGGTTTACATGATGAATTGATGATGGAAGAAAGTGGGCGTGTGAGTCAAATTTGAGTCCAGAAACCCTCTCGTATCGTTAAGGCATGTGAATAGTCTATCCATGTCAAATTTCAATGCATTTAGAAACAATTTCAACAAATTTGAACGTTGGCCCCATTCACAGGTCAGTGTTGCCCGTGTCTAGTCCTAGTACAATTTCCTTGTAAAATTTGTATAAGATATTTGAAGAATGATAATTTTGAAGGTGTTAGGCCTATTCCTGCACACCATGGTTAGATCACCTCTCATTGAGAGTCAATGTATCGATCCCTTTTAGTTTTGGGTTTTTATTTTTTTCAATTGCACACACCTTTCAATCTAGTGAACGTTCAATTAATTTCTCTTGTTACCGTGGGGTTATAAAGCCTCATGTTCCCAATTCCCACATGCCTCCAACCTTTTAATATAATGATCGTTGGGTGACAACTGTCATGAAGGGCGACGACTAAGACTAGGCGGAACTTTCAATTCAAGATCAAGAATGACCAGGCACACATCAAGTGAAGGAACAAAATTAAGAAGGTACATGTGTTCTCCCATTCCATGTCAACAACAATGCATCCATTCACTGGGAACAAATCAATGACTCCACTAAATTAGGGTTTATGGATTACATGATGAATTGATTATGGAAGAAAGTGGGCGTGTGACTAATATTTTAGTCCAGAAACCCTCCCATATTGTTATGGCATGCTAGTAGTCTATCCATGTCAAATTTCAATACATTCAGAAATAGTTTCAACAAATTTATATTTTCTCCCCATTCACAGGTCATTGTTGACCGTATCTAGTCTTAATACAATTTCCATGTAAAATTTGTATAAGATATTTCGAGAATGATAATTTTTAAGGTGTTAGGCCTATTCCTACACACCACGACGAGATCACCTCTCATTGGCAGTCGGTTCTTATTTTTTTCAATTGCACGCACCTTTCAATCTAGTCAAAGTTCAATTAATGTCTCTTGTTACTTTAGGGTTATAAAGCATCATTATCCCAATGCCCATATGCCCCCAACCTTGTGATATAATGATCGTTGGGTGACAACTATCATGAATGGTGACGACTAAGACTAGGGGCAACTTTCAATTCAAGACCAGGAATGACCAAGCCCACATCAAGTAAAGGAAGAAAATTAATAAGTTACATGTTTTGTCCCATTCCATGTCAACAACAACGCATCCATTCACTGGGAGCAAATTGATGATTCCACTAAATTAGGGTTTATGGTTTACATGATGAATTGATGATGGAAGAAAGTGGGCATGTGAGTCAAATTTGAGTCCAAAAACCCTCCCATATCATTAAGGCATGTGAATATTCTATCCATGTCAAATTTCAATGCATTCAGAAACAGTTTCAACAAATTTCAACGTTGGCCTCATTCACAGGTCATTGTTGTCCGTGTCTAGTCCTAATACAATTCACTTGTAAAATTTGTATAAGATATTTGGAGAATGATAATTTTGAAGGTGTTAGGCCTACTCCTACGAACCACGACAAGATCACCTCTCATTGACAGTCAGTGTTTTGATCCCCTTTAGTTTTCGATTGTTAGTTTTTTCCATTGCACACACCTTTAAATCTATTCAAAATTCAATTAATGTCTCATGTTACTGTAGGGTTATAAAGCCTCATGATACCAATTCCCATATGCCTCCAACCTTGTGATATAATGATTGTTAGGTGACAAATGTCATGAAGGGTGACGTCTAAGACTAGGGGAAACTTTCACTTCAAGACCAAGAATGACCAGGCCCACATCAAGTGAAGGAAGAAAATTATGAAGGTACATGTGTTGTCCCATTCCATGTCAACAACAATGCACCCACTCACTAGGAAAAAATTGATGACTCCATTAAATTAGGGATTGTGGTTTACATGATCAATTGATGATGGAAGAAAGTGGGCGTGTGAGTCAAATTTGAGTCCAAAACCCATCCCATATCGTTAAGGCATGCAAATGGTCTATCCATGTCAAATTTCAATGAATTCATAAAGAGTTTCAACAAATTTGAACGTTGGCTCCATTCACAGGTCATTGTTGCCCTTGTCTAGTCCTAGTACAATTTCCTTGTAAAAGTTGTATAAGATATTTGGAGAATGATAATTTTGGAGGTGCTAGGCCTATTCCTACACACCACGACGAGATCAACTCTCATTGACAATCAGTGTATTGATCCCTTTTAGTTTTGGGTTGTTATTTTTTTCAATTGCACGCACCTTTCAATGTAGTCAAAGTTCATTTAATGTCTCTTGTAACTGTAGGGTTATAAAGCCTCATGATCCCAATTCCCATATGCCTTCAACCTTGTGATATAATGATCTTTGGGCAACAACTGTCATGAAAGGTGACGACTAAGACTAGGGGGAGCTTTCAATTCAAGACCAGGAATGACGAGGCCCACATCAAGTAAAGGAAGAAAATTAAGAAGGTACATGT
Source organism: Picea sitchensis (assembly GCA_010110895.2). NCBI lineage: Eukaryota > Viridiplantae > Streptophyta > Pinopsida > Pinales > Pinaceae > Picea > Picea sitchensis. The sequence continues at coordinate 77,893 of SNQJ01S0036802.1, forward strand.
GTTGTCCCATTCCATGTCAACAACAACACATCCATTCATTGGGAACAAATCGATGACTCTACTAAATTAGGGTTTATGGTTTAAACGATGAATTGATGATTGAATAAAGTGGCCATGTGAATCAAATTTGAGTCCATAAATCCTCCGATATCGTTAAGTCATGTGAATAGTCTATCCATGTCAAATTTCAATGAATTCAAAAACAGTTTCAACAAATTTTAACATTGGCCCCATTCACAGGTCATTGTTTCCTGTGTCTAGTCCTAGTAAAAATTCCTTGTAAAATTGTATAATATATTTGGAGAACGATAATTTTGAAGGTGTTAGGCCTATTCCTACACATCACGGTGAGATAACCTCTCATTGACAGTCAATGTATTGATCCCTTTTATTTTTGGGTTGTTAGTTTTTTCAATTGCATGCACCTTTCAATCTATCCAAAGTTCAATTAATGTCTCTTGTTACTATAGGGTTATAAAGCCTCATGATCCCAATGGCCATATGCCTCCAACCTTGTGATATAATGATATTTTGGTGACAACTGTCAAGAAGGGTGACAACTAAGACTAGGGGCAACATTAAATTCAAGACCAGGAATGACTAGGCCCACATCAAGTGAAGGAAGAAGAATAAGAAGTTGCATGTGTTGTCCCATTCCATGTCAACAATAATGCATCCATTCACTGGGAACAAATCGATGACTCCACTAAATTAGGTTTGATGGTTTACATGATGAATTGATGATGGAAGAAAGTGGGCGTGTGAGTCAAATTTGAGTCCAGAAACCCTCCCATATCATTAAGGCATGCGAACAGTCTGTCCATGTCAAATTTCAATGAATTCAGAAACAATTTCAACAAATTTCAACGTTGGCCCCATTCATAGTTCATTGTTGCCCGTGTCTAGTCCTAGTACAATTTCCTTGTAAAATTTGTATAAGATATTTGGAGAATGATAATTTTGAAGGTGCAAGGCCTATTCCTACACACCACGGCGAGATCACCTTTCATTGACAGTAAGTGTATTGATCCATTTTAGTTTTCGGTTGTTATTTTTTTCAATTGCACGCACCTTTCAATCTAGTCAAAGTCTAATTAATGTCTATTGTTACTATAGGGTTATAAATCCTCAAGATCACAATGCTCTTATGCCTCCAACCTTATGATACAATGATCGTTGGGTGACAACTGTCATGAAGTGTGAGGACTAAGACTAGGGGAAACTTTCAATTGAAGACCAAGAATGACCAGGCCCGCATCAAGTGAAGGAGGAAAATTAAGAAGGTACATGTGTTGTCCCATTCCATGTCAACAACAACGCATCCATTCACTATGAACAAATCGATGACTCCAGTAAATTAGAGTTTATGGTTTACATTATGAATTGATGATGGAAGAAAGTGAGCGTGTGAGTCAAATTTGAGTCCAAAAACCCTCTCATATCATTAAGGCATGTGAATAGTCTATTCATGTCAAATTTCAATGCATTCTGAAACAATTTCAATAAATTTCAACGTTGGCCCCATTCACAGGTCATTGTTGCCCGTGTCTAATCCTAGTACAATATCCTTGTAAAGTTTTTATAAGATATTTGGAGAATGATAATTTTGAAGGTGCTAAGCCTATTCCTACACACCATGGTGAGATCACCTCTGATTGACAGTCAGTGTATTGATCCCTTTTAGTTTTGGGTTGTTATTTTTTTCAATTGCATGCACCTTTCAATCTAGTCAAAGTTCAATTAATGTCTCTTGTTACTGTGGGGTTATAAAGCCTCATGATCCCAATGCCTATATTCTTCCAACCTTATGATATAATGATCATTGGGTGACAATTGTCATGAAGGGTGACGACTAAGACTAAGTGCAACTTTCAATTCAAGACCAGGAATGACGAGGCCCACATACCTACATTGTTGGTATGATTAGGCGGAGTCACGCAAAGCTCCTCTTGGTTTCGAGAATAGTTCATTCTCTACTAAACATGGGCAACCACGTGAAGGTGGAAGCTCTAATTATGCCCCCCCCTCCCCTCCCTCACATCACTCTCAATTTTCCCATATTACCTAATTCGAAATTCTAAAGAACATGTAGCATATACTATATTATACAAAATAAAAACATATAAAAGATATAAACACATACCTCTTCTTTTCAACAATTAAATATCAGTCGTCTTCTTCTTCATCCAACTCAACATCTGTATCAGGATCTGATTCAGAATTGATATTGGTGAAAGGCTCATTCCTATCAACATCATCATCAACGTCATTTTCGCTACTATAGTTATTGATATCATGAATGAGATCGTCGTCTCCTACATTTGGATGATCAACTTCTTCAACTTCTTCATTTGACACATCAACTACATGAGCCACCTGCTCCTGATCTGCATAATCATTATCTTCTTCCTCGTTATTATCTTCATCCTCGGCTACATGA
>SNQJ01S0036803.1:30690-54377 GCA_010110895.2 Picea sitchensis
TAATTACTATAGGAATGATATCATGTAATATATATAAGTAAATAAATAAACAAAAGACATTATGCAAAAATTGAAACAAATGAAAATGTTACATTCAAAAAATTAATGTAAACAAATACCTGGAACAATCATTGTCAACATTACGTGATCCCTCTTTATTGACATCCAAGGAGGAATGTTATTGTTGATAACAAAAATAGGCCACATTGAGTAAATAGACCTAATCTCTCTGAATGGATTAACACTGTTAGCTGCCAACTAAATCCTAACATTACGAGGTTCATCTTTGAAATATGCCCATTTTTCCTCAATTTCCCTAAATGCAGAACCATCAGCAGGCATTCGAAGAACACCATCTCCACTTCTGTTACATGCATGGTAATCCATAAGTTGTGCTATTATTTCACACTTGAACAATCTTTGCAAACATGCAATTATGGGAATATGATGAAGAACCTTTTGAGGCACCCTTTTGGTTACTTGATCGGTTCGATATCTACTGATAAGACATTGTGGACATTCTGTTTTCGAAGAATGTTGTCCATAATATATAATATGGTCATTATGATATGCATCTATAGTTTGATAATCCATTTCAATGTCTTTCATAATGGCATGCAAACCTCAATATGTGTGAGGTAAAATATTTGACGATGCTAACAAAAATTCACCTAACAAGCTACAACATAACAAATAACTAGTTAATGTAAAGAATATTAATCATAAATATTGCACTTATTTTACACATTAATTAACACTAAAAACAAATAGAAAAAAATCAACATTTATGTATAATATGAGATGAAACATATTACATACCTTAGGATCTGTGTCATACAAGTGTTCAACAAATTATTCATAACCTTTAATTTCACTAGCAACAATATAGCGAAGAGAAGATTTGCTATTGATCCTTCATAAAGTTGTTTATTTGTCTTTTCTAATAGAGGTTCATCATAAATACCAACATTGGCCCCATCCTCATCCGACTGCGAAAACAAATCTTGGATCATTTGATTTGTCCCATCATATTCTTCCATGGGATCATTAACTTGATTTGTCCCATCATCTTCTTCCATGATATCCTCATTTGCTTGGTCATGATGTTCCTCATCTTGTACAACATCATTTCTACTAATAATCGGTGCAATATTGTTGGCCCTTGACCAAGTTTTGGGAGATCCTTAGTCAAGTTTGACCTATTTTGGAACTTCGACAGCCTGTCGAAGATGGAGTGCAAGACGAAGAAGTGATCATGGGATCTCGGCCCCTTTTTGGGTCCTTCTTGGGATTTGGGATGATGTAACAGGTATGGGATGTCGGCCCATGGGTTTACCCATGTTTAGGCCTATTTTCTAAAGTATAAATAAGTAGCTAGGTGACATAAGTAGAGGGCCGATAAGTTAAGTGCTAAGTGCAAGTATGGTTTGTATATGCTCTGTGCATATTGTGAGAAACTTGTAGAGCTAAGTGCAAGTGGTTGTAACAGACTTTGAAAGGATTTTTGCTAGGCCTAGCTCGGGGAAGAAGGATCTGGCGAGGTGCGCGCAGATCTCTTGTCCTATGCGGAGTAGGGTTTTTGTGGCTCTGTGCATGTAGATGGCTAATTGAAGCTACTAAAGAAGAAGAGTTGGTGGATGTAGCCCCAGGGTGGGGGTGAACCACGTAAATACTATTTTATTCTTCTTTTTGCGATGTGTTGGTGTATTTATGTGCTATTTTCTATGTGCTTGATATAGATAGGTAGATAGATATGTTTATGATTTGTGCTTATGATGAATATGGATGCTAGATATGATATAGGTGAATGTGCTTAGTGCTTGAAAATTATAGATATGATCCATTTATTTATGCTAAGTTCTTAAATACATTAGATCAGGGTGAATGTTGTGATGCATTACTTTCCCAGCGAAGTAGATATTGGTTAAATAATGATGAAATAATGGTGCTAAGTGCTCTATTAAGTATTATAATCACATATATGTGTCCCAGATAAGGTTGAAGAAACTTGAGTCCTGCAACCACCCTTGCCTCTACCTCGGGTGAGACTTCATCTACTTCACAGGTGTTTTCGAAAGGGCCGGTAGTTAGGGTTTTGTTGGTGCGTTGTTGTAGCATTGAACCCTGGGTCTGCCCCTATGCCAAAAAATGGTTCCATTGCTAAGACCTCAAACTGTGATTTCTAGGAACTGAGGAATAAGAAGCTATGTGCAAAGATATAACCTGAAACTATGAAAGCTCTGTGCGTAGATATGTTTCTCTAGTGCACAATACTCTACTTAGTTTGAAAATCTATTTTCCAAGGAAAAGAATTCTGATCTGAAGAAAAGAGGTAAGATATGAAAGCTTTATGCTCTGAGAAAGGCAAAAGTGAGAATTTTTTATTAAAAGAGGTAAGATCTAAAATATCTGTGCTCTGATAAAGATAAGAATATTGAAAATTTCTAGATCTGAAAGCTTTGTGCTCTGTAGAAGTAAGATAAGTGGAAAATTTTGTTTCAACAGTATGGATCTAGGTATGTTTGATAGATTCTATCCTAGCTTGAAAACTAGGGTATTGATAGATGAAAGAATATTTGATATGAGTAGATTTGATAAGAATAGTGAAAAATATGTTATACCTATGCATAGAAAGAATGTTTGGACTAATAAGTGTATGCAGTATCCTAGAAAGAAATGTTTACAGTTTAGCTACCATCATCCTAGCGCACATCACAGGAAAGGTTGGGGATAATTTAAAAGAAAGAGAGGATTAACCCTATGTTATAGTTGCAGAAGATCGGGACATCTTGCTAAGGAATTAGCTCGGAGAAGACTTAGTTGTCTTTGTTGCAAAGCTATGAACCATGAAGTATTGGATTTCCCTAGAATGATTGCTAAGGTTTAAAGAATGAACATGAGACAAGAAAACCCTAAGGTAGATCCAAAAACTAAGATTATGATAGAATCCCAAAAAGAATCAGAGAAAGTATTGCTACAGATGAAAGAAACCCTGAATGACCATTGACATGTCAGGTTATCAGAGATATTCAAAGAAAAAGAATGCCTTGAAGAAAGAATAGGAGACTTCGACATTGACTATTTTCTAGATGAGGAAACACATGTGAATATCATGACAGAGAGAACTTGGGAAGCTACAAGGAAGCCTGCTATGATTCCTTCATTAGGAGAAATAGGAATATTCAAAGGAAAGCTAATAAACCTATGTGGAAAGCTCACCCAGATACCTATGAATGCCAACGAAACTTCTACAAAGGAATATTTTGAGATTATTAAATTTATTGAGAAAAGTGCACCATTTACCATGCTACTAGGAAAACCTTGGATTGAAAGAAATTAGGCCATAAGGAAAGAAGAAGAGGAAGTTTTAGAACAACAGAAGCAAGAGTTAAAAGAATTCATGACTAAAAGGATCTCACACTTGATTGAAGAACAAAAGAATAGATCGAATATATTTAACACCAGAGACCTGGATGTCGAAGTTCCAAGAACACTAGAAGACCCACAAAAGATTCAAGTACCTATTCCAGATAAAGAAGAATTACCACCCTCGAATATTAAGAAAGAATCTCAACAACACCAAGTAACTATGCTGAAAGAAGGTAAGAATCATAATGGAAAAAGGCATACCGAGATGAAGATCACTGCGAAGAAGGCTAGAAAGCTAAGTAATAAAAGAGATAAGATTGACAAGTTGCAGAAGGTTCCAGAGGGAACCTTGTAGAAGGAAAATTTCCAAAATTGGAGCTTCGTCGGGATATCAGAATAGCACCACATGGCACTTCGCCATGGTGAATAAATATAGTTGTTGGGGACATTATAACCGTTAGACAAATGCTCCAAACAGGTAGAAAGACATTTAAGGACAAACAACTCACCATCCGACCATTGGGATCGCTCCATAATGGATAGAACAAAGTTAATGAAGGCTTCATACCCATTGCAAGAGACTCGTTGTTGACTTACCTATTTATCCCGTCACGCCATGCACCAAGAAAACTTTTTCCAACCAAGAGTTTGAGACCGCAGAATAAGTTGATTTTTCATAGTGATCATCATGCTCTTTCTCTCTATCCCATTACTATTTCTAAGTTACTCCCCGAACCCGAGATTGTTAACCCTGAGCGTGTATGTTGGACGAGTTGATCACTGTAGAGAAAGTTTTTGAAGAAGTTCTGATCGACCTCATGTATGAAAGAGTCATGTCGATGTATACAGGTGTACAAGTATCATCAATGAGAGGACTTCCAACCTCTCCATCCACTGCTCTCGGAGCTGGACCATCCCAGCCTTCAAATGAAAAATGAACCAAGCACAGGGATGATCTAGTGAATTCCAAATTGATCTTGACCATATTACCCACCTATATTCCACCTCTAAGTGGCCCAGTAAATCAAGATAGCATGCCTAGAGATTTTGAATACGCCTTGGTTATGGCATACCTCCTGAAGGGGATATGCGCAGTTCAAGCAGACCAAGATAAGATTGCAACATTGAAGTTTAGTGACTTCAACCTTGGAGATCGCAAAGTCTATAACATGCTCACCCCACATAAGTACCTAACTAGAACTAAGGGAAATAATTTGAATATAATCCCCTAGTCATAGACTATGAAACTCGCACAATCCACCTTTTTTAGCATCATGAAGATTCCCCACTTTGGTAGACACCAGGAAGTCAATTCCTGTGTCAAGATGTTGCTTTCTTGTTACCATAGCGGTTTTTTGTGGCTAAACCGTTGTATAATAGTTGATTCGATGTTGATCAATCAGATCACGGGGTTGAGTATGCAAGGACCTGATCCACAAGAGTTTTACCCCGGAAAATCCATGGATCGCTCTCTACCACAGAAGATCAAGGACACTTATGGCGATGTCAAGAAGGGAATGTGAGGCCACAAGGTAGATTCTATCTAGAGTGGCACAATGCACCTCTCCTGTCATTTTACTGCAGGGAAGTTAGTATGAAAGAACCAACCTACCCAAGTCACTGGTTTTATAGTCGACCTCGCAGGGAAGTGCACGGAAGGCCTTCAGATGAACTGGGTGAAGTACCTGGTGAACTAGTTGGAACTAAACTATAGATAAGCACATGATCAAGGATATGAATTTCATTTCAACTAGCTCTTGATCCCTATAGATTTTATTACCTTGGAGATGTCGGAAGGTACGACTTTCCCGGACATCGAGCGATTTGAACCACTGGCCATGAAGTTCAATACATTGTGGTATTCAAGCGATATGAATAAATAGTGGCAATAGAATGCTATTTTTTATTCCTACTACAATAAGCTGAATATATCCATATAGTCTGAGCCTCGCATGACTCTGAACACTCTACACCAGTTCAGGCCTTTGATGAAGTTCAGTCCTACTACAAGTTGATGGAGGAGGACTTGGAGGAGATCACTAAGGACTGGTCGATGAACCTCCTTATCCCAGTAGACCCCGCGGATATATCTGACATCGACAGCCCATAAACTGTGCAGGATACACTCGGACCTAGCAGGACAAAGAAGACTGAAGAAGTCCAAGAATTAGACAGCACATCTGTGAAAATTGCTTCCATATCACCAGAGCAAGGAGGTGATGTTGAATATTTAGATGACAAAGAAGTCGAACAGAAGCAAGGAGACGAGGTTGATCCCCTAAAGAAGAGGAAAGGTTCACCTCTGAAACCTTCCTCCCAGAAGAAATCAAAGGCCACCATGACCAAGATGCAGACTGTCCTCACCTCCAATGACTTCGACTTCCTCATAACATCCATGCAAGATGATTCGTTGGAAATAGCAGAGAAAAAATAATAAAAGAAAGAGGAGATATATGATCGAATTGAGACTAAACTTCGAGGTGTACAACAAGCCCTACAGTCTAGCTGCGTAGTCTCCACTGCATCGGGAGAACCAGAATTGGGAGATGAGCCAGCTCAACTCCACCGCCTAGCCGATACAGTCGAAGCTCACCTTCGACGAGCACAGGAAGAAATAGAGCAAGCCACCTAGGCTTTGACACAAGTACAAGGAGTAATTGTAGAGAAACACAGTGATGTAGAACTTTGATGAAGAAAAATCACAGCTGCAACAAGAAAAGGAACAGTTTCTCGCGGAGTAACTCGAAGTAAAAGAAGCGGTCAATAGAGAACTTATCTCTGTGACAGTCTTAGAAATCAAGGCAGAAGACCGAGTTACACAACGGGTAAACTAGTTCACAGAAGCCATCCAGCAGCTACAACAATGCATAACATATTTGGAGCTACTCGCTATACCTGAGACCCCACAATATGTGAGAGACCAAAGAGAAGAAACTGCTCAGAGCGCAGTTGAAAGGATAAAGGCTCTTACCCTAGAATATAAGAAACTCACTTATCCTAGTGCCTAGACCTATGAACAACTCATGGAGAACCTGGAACTAAAGGCACTGGATTCGCAGCTCCAAGAGGCAAAGTATCAAGCCAAAAAGATATAAGTGCAGTTGAATCCCATGTCAGTTATGGAAAGAATGAAGTGCTCCAAAGAGCAGCAGACCACCCAACAGCAAACCCACACTATCCAGAGCATAGTTATGGAGGTAACTCAAAATCTCCAACCCATACAAGATAAGGCCTATCAATTGTTTACAGAGGTATAAGGCCAAGGATCAGAGCTAGAGCAGGTTGTCAGTACAACTGAACAATTTGTAGAGGGACCTATCAATGATACAATCATCCAAGAGGTCACTGAACAGAAGGTTGTATCATAGCAGTAAATCAAAGCAACTCGAGCCAAGCTTGAGGTGTTTGAAACAAAACTAGTCAAACTAAAGTGACTCGGGATGAGTCACATGTGAGTGTTAGGGGCATGTTGTCCCTTGACCAATTTTTGGGATATGCTTGGTCAAGTTTGACCTATTTTGGAACTTTGACAGCCTGTCGAAGATGGAGCACAATACTAAGAAGAGATCATGGGATCTCGGCCCATTTTTGGGTCATTTTTGGGATTTGGGATGATGTAACTATTGTAGGTCAATGTCCCTGCAGACAAGTGGATTTTGTCTTGGTCTCTAGACTCCAAAGGCCAAGACAGAAAAGTGCTTAACATGGACACTGACTTCCTTTTAGATCTAATCAGGCTAATAAATGAAAGATAAGGAGAAATATATGTACCTTATTAGCGACATTTGTCCTTGCAAAGTTCAGGCTGAGATTTGATCCAAATCTCCTTGATAGGTCCTGTAAAACAACCAAAGGTACAAAATACTTCCTACTCTATTGATATTAGCTCAAACATATATCCATCTACTACAGACAAACTTATATGGAACAAGCATAAGTTTGAAAGAAACAGGCCAAGCATTGATTATTAATGAGAACAGGTAAAAGTACTTACAATCCTTTGAATGAAGGTGCAATAGCTTCTTCCAGTTCTCATTTTCCAACCCCTTTGCTCAAATAATTTTCACTGATTTATTTGATGACATCTCACTCATGAGACCATAAGTTTGATGTAATTACCAATATCCATTATGCCTTTCACCATGATAAGGCCTCCTTATATAACCTTGGAGAGGTCCAACCACTTGAGATATCTTTGGGATGAGTTGAGGATTGCTCTCCTTCATTTGAGGATCTCCCCTAAGATCATTCCTTGACCATCTATTTGAATCCAACTGCCTTCGGGAATTGAAGGATTCTTCTCTTATTTGCCTCAACAAACCCAAAATTTGCTCAGAAAAGGGTAGTGCTCCCCCAAAAGGTTGCACAGGGTACTCAAGCACTCCCCCAAAGAGGCTCAAGGAGCACCAGCACTCCCTAACAATGTGTAGGGGAGAGATCCTCTCCAAAATTCAGTTTTGAGTGGTTGTTCCAATGGAAAAAGGCTTGTACTTCTTATCAAGTGATTTCTCTTCTTCCATACTATCCTTTGAGGTGTCTTAAGTGTTGTTATGATGTCGTTAGAGGTACGAAATAGGAAAGATGGCAGTATGATGTTTCTGAAACTTGCAACACTTATAGTCAATATGCGACACTTGCGGACAAGATGCAACACTTACAACACTCGTAATGATGACACTTGCGACACTATTGAAGTGAGTAATTTTGATGTGTAACAGATTTCCCCCCAAAGTACAAAGTTAGAAGACGTGATGACTGAATTACTTTGTAGACTTTTTCGAGCAAGGGTATGGATGCAGAGAAAATGGAAAAAGATGCACACAACCATCAAACAAATATTATGACATGTTTCAAACCCAAGGAAAGCATATCTATGCTTAATTGATAAAGACATTTTACCCCTATTGGAGCCTGATCTCTTTGGTAGGGCTATTGGATCCTGATCTCCTTACCCCTGTCATGGCCCTTGACATGTGTTTCTTTCAGAGTGATTTTCTTCCATCTAGTGAAGATCTCTTGGAAGCCATGACCGTGTTTTGTCCCTTGACATGGTGTCCTTCCAGAGCATTATTCTCTTGGAAGCCATGATTAAGAAGAGTCTACGAGAATAGTTTTTATTCTCTGTAGCAAGCTCGTTAAAAAATGAAACAGAGGTCATGAGCATAGCTTTTATTCTTTGTAGCAAGCTCGTTAAAAAATGAAACGGAGGTCATGAACATAGTTTCTTTTCTTTGTGTAAATCTCGTTAAAAAATGAAACAGAGGTCACGAGCATAGTTTCTCTTCTATGTGACAACCTCGTTAAAAAAATGAAATAGAAGATTTGAGCATAGTTTTCTTTCCTCTAGAAATCTCGTTAAAAAATGAAACAACAATCTGGGGATTGAACCCAGAGCCCTGAGCATAGTTCTTTTTCTGTGTCAAGCTCGTTAAAAAAGGAAACAATCACCTATCTTGAACCTTATTTTCATCCACTCTTATCCTTTTTCTCCGTCTAGTAGAGAAAATGCTGACAACATCAAAGTCGGTGAACGAATTGAATCTTGGAGGGCATGTCTCCAACCTTTGATGATCATTCTGGAGTTAAGCCACTAGCTTTCAAGCTGGGGGCATACCGAGCTTGGTATTTGTTCTTTCTCATTCTCTAAAAAACATGAGAATGTAACCAAGTAGACTTTTATCACTTTTTTGGACTCGCATGGATATACAAAAAAGGAACCCTTTGGAGTCGTCTTTAAGCTCTTTTCAGACTCTCTAAACATGAAAATATTTTTGAGTGATCTTGATTCCTTTCCCACTCATTAAAATGTTTGAAAGGGCGCCTTTCGAGTGGTAGTTTATCTCTTTTTCGACCACGCGAGACTAACATTACGAAAAAGGACAACATTGGAGTCGTCTTTAAGTTGTTTTCAGACTCTCTAAATATGAAAAATCATCGAGTTTACCTTCTCTGGACTCGTTAAACAATCATACATTGAAGGGCCCATATGGGACCGAACCCTTACTTCTTCAAGTTCATTAAACAAAGGAAGAGGGACTTACTGAAGGTGAGTCATATCGAGCATGTGTTACCCTCCTCGAGCTCGTTAAATTAAAAAGAGGTACTCATCTATCTGGATGGGGGGGAAATTGAAAGAAGCAATCCAAGCAGTTTTTTGAGAACACTACCAGTAACTCTTACGGTCGCCCTTGAACATGACACTTTGTCTTTGCACACATTTTAATCCGTTGAACCTTTGCACTAAGCCAATATTTTGAGTTTCTTTTACTCCTTTGGGTCACCTGACGAAAGTCACATCATCCACTACATTATCAAGTTTTGGTCCATGTCAAGTTTCTGCTGATGTGCCTCAGTGTTCAAGGGAAGTATCTACCTCGAGATTCATCTATCACAAATATCCTGTTTCAATACCCGTGTCAGTCCATGTTCATTTGATCTACCAATTACATCTCTATGTCTGTTTTGTGTCATTTACAGGGGATACATCAAGGCCCTCTTTCGACGAGTCTATTCCTGTCGACTTCAGCACATTATCCGGGAACTAAACTTAGAAACCAGTTAATACCTTGGGACCTGCATGCCTCAATGGCAGGCCTCCTTGTGTCTGATAGTGGGTTTACATCATTGACCTATGATTGGATGATTCCACGGATGTTCGACTTCAACTCGTCTATTCACATTCGTTGGAAGGTACTAGAGTACCTTGGGAATCATTGACATCAATGGTGATATCCCTCGCACTTGTTAATGGTTTACATCATTGACCGGTAATCAAGTAGTTTCTGCCATGTTCGACATCAAGACATCTATTCACATGGTTAGATTCATACTACATCAAGATCGGTAAGAAGACCCTGGGTTGATTCATCACTCTTATATGTACTTTTACTAGGTTGCAAAGGAGTTCTTGTGAACTATGACATATATACTATTACATAGATCCACTTTGTATTGGTCGTGGCTATGTATTGTCATCTCATAGACCCACTGTGTATTCTTCGTGGATACAATCAATTCAGGTCATAGGAGTATAGATCCACATTGTATCTTCAATGGTTATACCATTTTCTCAATATAATTATGGATCCGCAGTGTATTTTATGGCGGCCATACCTAAAACGTCTTTATCACTCAAGCATAGGTATGCCTGCCTTGGGTTTGAAACATGTCATAATATTTGTTTGATGGTTGTGTGTAGCTTTTTCCAGTTTCTCTACATCCATACCCTTGCTCAAAAAAGTCTACAAAGTACTTTAGTCATCACATCTTCTAAATTCGTACTTTGGGGGGAAATATGTTACACATCAAAATTACTCACTTCAATAGTGTCGCAAGTGTCGCCATTACAAGTGTTGTAAGTGTCGCATTTTGTCCGCAAGTGTCGCAAGTGTCGTCATTACAAGTGTTGTAAGTGTCGCATCTTGTCCGCAAGTGTCGCATATTGACTATAAGTGTTGAAAGTGTCTCAAACATCATACTGCCATATTGCCTATGTCGTGCCTCTAACGACATCATAAAGACACTTAAGACACCTCAATGGTTAATATGGAAGAAGAGAAATCACTTGACATGAAGTACAAGCCTTTTGCCATTGGAACAACCACTCAAAACTGAATTTTTGAGAGGAGCACCCCCTACCCACTGTCAGGGAGTGTTGGCACTCCCTGAGCCTCTTTGGGGGAGTTCTTGAGTGCCCAGTGCACCCTTTTGGGGGAGCACTACCAGTTTTGGAGAAAATTTTGGGTGTGTTGAGGCAAATCAGGGAAGAATCCCTCAATTCTTGAAGGTAGTTGGATTCAAATAGATGGTCAAGGCATGATCTTAAGGGAGATCCTCAACTGAAGGAGAGGAATCCTCAACTCATCCCAAAGATTTCTCAAGCGGTTGTACCTATCTAAGGTTATATAAGGAGGCCTTCTCATGGTGAAAGCCACAATGGAGATTCAGAATTACATCAAACTTATGATCTCATGAGTGAGATGTCATCAAATAAATCAATGGAAATTATTTGAGCAAAGGGGTTGGACAAGGAGAACTAGAAGACGTTGTTGCACCTTCATTCAAAGGATCGTAAGTACTTTTACTTGTTCTCATTAATAATCAATGCTTGGCCTATTTATTTAAAACTCATGCTTGCTCCATATAAGTTTGTCTGTAGTAGATGGATCTATGTTTGAGCTAATATCAGTAGAGTAGGAATTCTTTTGTACCTTTGGTTGTTTTACAGGACTTATCAGGGAGCTCAAGATCGAATCTCAGCCTGAAATTTGCAAGGAAACACGTTGCTAATAAGGTACATATATTTCTCCTTCTCTTTCATTTATTAGCCTGATTAGATATAAAAGGAAGTCAGTTTCCATGTTAAGCACTTTTATGTCTTGGCCTTAGGAGTCTAGAGACCAAGAGGGAATCCACTTGTTTGCAGGGGGATTCACCTACAATAGAAATGTCCATGTTAAGCACTTTTCTATATTGGCGTTAGGAGTCTAGAGACGAAGAGGGAATCCACTTGTCTGCAAGGGGATTCACCTGCACCAAAAATTGGTGACTCCACTGGGGACACTGACTTCCTTTTAGATCTAATCAGGCTAATAAATGAACGAGAAGGAGTAAGATATGTACCTTATTAGCGACGTTTGTCCTTGCAAAGTTCAAGCTGTGCTTCAATCCTGAGCTCCCTGATAGGTCCTATAAAACAACCAAAGGTACAAAAAACTTCCTACTCTACTGATATTAGCTCAAACATAGATCCATCTACTGTACACAAACTTATATGGAACATGCATAAGTTTAAAAGAAAGAGGCCAAGCATTGATTATTAATGAGAACAAGTAAAAGTACTTACAATCCTTTGAATGAAAGTGCAACTGCTTCTTCCAGTTCTCCTTGTCCAACCCCTTTGCTCAAATAATTTCCACTGATTGCTTTGATGACATCTCACCCATGAGATCATAAGTTTCATGTAATTCTCAATCTCCATTGTGCCTTTCACCATGAGAAGGCCTCCTTATATAACCTTGAAGAGGTCCAACCACTTGAGAGATATTTGGGATGAGTTGAGGATTCCTCTCCTTCAGTTGAGGATCTCCGCTAATATCATGCCTTAACCATCTATTTGAATCCAACTACCTTCGGGAATTGAGGGATTCTTCCCTGATTTGCCTCAACAAACCCAAAATTTGCTCAGAAAAGGGTAGCGCTCCCCCAAAAGGGTACATAGGGTGCTCAAGCACTCCCCCAAAGAGGCTCAGGGAGCGCCAGCACTCCCTGACAGTGGGTAGGGGAATGATCCTCTCCAAAATTTAGTTTTGAGTGGTTGTTTCAATGGAAAAAGGCTTTTACTTCCTGTCAAGTGATTTCTCTTCTTCCATACTAACCTTTGAGGTGTCTTGAGTGTATTTATGATGTTGTTAGAGGCACGACATAGGAAATATGGCAGTATTATGTTTGTGACACTTGCAACAGTTATAGTCAAGCTGCGACACTTGTGGACAAGATGCAACACTTATAATACTCATAATGACGACACTTGTGACACTATTGAAGTGAGTAATTTTGATGTGTAACAGTAACGGGTATGGGATGTCGGCCCATGGGTTTACCCATGTTTAGGCCTATTTTGTAAAGTATAAATAAGTATCTAGGTGACATAAGTAGAGGGCCAATAAGCTAAGTTCTACGTGAAACTATGGTTTGTATATGCTATGTGCATATTGTGAGAAACTTGTAGAGCTAAGTGCAAGTGGTTGTAACAGACTGTGAAAGGCTTTGTGCTAGACCTAGATTGGGGAAGGAGGATCTAGAAAGGTGCACACAGATCTCCTATCCTTTGTAGAGTAGGGTTTTTGTGGCTCTGTGCATGTAGATGACTGATTGAAGCTACTAAAGAAGAAGAGTTAGTGGATGTATCCCTAGGGTGGGGGTGAACCAAGTAAATACTGTGTTATTCTTCTTTGTGCGATGTGTTGGTGTATTTATGTGTTATTTTCTAAGTGCTTGATATAGATAGGTAGATAGATCTGTTTATGTTTTGTGCTTATGATGAATCTGGATGCTAGATATGATATAGGTGAATGTGATTAGTCCTTGAATCTGCTAGATCTGATCCATTTATTTATGCTAAGTGCTTAAATACATTAGATCAGGGTGAATGTTGTGATGCTCTGTTTTCCTTGTGAAGTAGATATTGGTTAAATAATGATGAACTAATGGTGTTAATTGCTATATTAAGTATTATAATCATAGATCTGTGTCCCAGCTAAGGTTGTAGACACCTGAGTCCTGCAACCACCCCTGCCTCTGCCTCGGGTGAGACTTCATATGCTTTGCAGGTGTTTCTGAAAGGGTCGGTAGTTAGGGTTTTGTTGGTGCAATATTGTAGTGTTGAACCCCGGGTTTGCCCCTATGCTAACAAATATTCTATGGAAAGTTAGAGGACAACTCTAACTTTATAATTACAAATAATCATGGAAAATTAGTGTATACTATAACAAACATTCAAACAATATATATACATATATATAATTTTATATAAAATTGACAAAATAAAAAGAGATAATGAATATATAGCTAATTACCATGGGATGATATTCATTCGATCCACCATCAATGTGCCCATATTTCCTACAATGTTTTGTAGTTGTTGCTATTAAAATTCCTATGGGACGTATGAGGCAACATTTTTTGCAAGGGAAATAACATCTACCATCACCATTTTCACCCGCTTTAATTTTTTCCCCACCTCTAACTATATTCTGTGGCATTCTTCCGCACAACTTCCGCACAAAAATACCCTTTCGAAACCGTCGTTGTTATAGCAAGATTGTCACAACATCTTTAAATCGTCAAATATTTATAGGTCAATTTAGGTCACGATCATCGCAATTGAGACGACCGTGACCTAAATATTTATTTTTTTATTTGTTATATTTAGGTCACTTTGACAAAGATTGGAACGGTTATAATGGTCAATTTGTCGCTCTTGCGATGAACATTGACTATATCAATTTAAACTTTGTCAAAATGTATAACGGCCAATATGGATAGTATCAAAAAGTGTAATGGTCAATACCAAGCATCGCTCTTGTGATGAAAACACAAGTTTGTCGAAATAGAGACAATAGTCCACCATCTTGATGATCGTCGCAAAACAAACAAAATTTTGGTTCCTTCGATAGAGTGATGAATACAGGGTGGATTTAGATCAAAATTGAAAAATTGAACCTTTTTTCTCTTGAATTTTGCCACGAAAGAGTACTTTCGTCGCAAGTAGTCGTTGCAATTTTTTCAATATGTAGTATTGCTTAAACAAAAATATTTAGGAGAGTACAAAGACCCCCAAGGGTTCCTCTTAGTTTTTTGAAATCATCTTAAAGTTTTGTAAGGGCCCATACATGCCCACATGTTGAAAACTTAGGATAGTTTCTTAAAATTGCTTTCTTAGTTTACATCACAATCTAGGGAAGTTTAAAGATCAAAGTAATGGGCCCATACATGCCCACATGATTTCAATCTAGGATATTTTCAAATATTTCTTAGTATAAACAACATTTATGGATTTTAAAGGATTTGTAAGGACCCATATGTCCATTGCTAGTTTTGTAGGTCTTTAAATATCCTGCAAGGTTGTACCAAAGACACATAGTAAGCTAGGTAAAGAATATTTGTAAGGACCACACGAAGTCCACATGTTGCAATATCACACTTAACTTATTAAAATCTTGGCACACTCTTTCACTTGCTTTCACACAAAGCCACTCCTCACACACATAATTTCTATTTTGAAATAATGGAGGTCGAAGTAGGTTTTCTCCAAAGGAATTCCAAAAGATCTGACTGCTTCTTTAGAAATTATCCACACCCATTTAATTCAAACAAGATTGGTCCACACCCCCAATCTCTCAACCCACCGCATCTAAAGTTTTTCTAATAATGCACTAAAGTTTCATCCACAGGAGGTGCCAAAAGATTTTTTTAGTCTAGGTAGGATTTCGGGGGTAGGCATCCAAATAAACCCCCATTATCAGCTTCTCATAGTTTCAAACAATAGAAGTTGAGAAATAGGGAACTTTCAAATCCTCCAAGTCAAGTGTTCCTACACCATAAGGTATGGAGATACTCATGAAGGGTCGAAGGTTGAGGTATGGTTGTTCTACACATCCCTCCTTGAGTCACCCAACTCTTAGAAGGGCATCAAGCCCGTGACCCATTTCTAAGGCCGAAAATCTAAATGTTTCACTTTGACCGAGGTACCTAGTGGCCAAAACTTAGGACATCTACCCAAGTGGTGATTGTGGGATGCAATCACACCTTGATTAGATTTTGTGTGGCTATTGGAAAATATCTCTAGTTCTTTTAGGATATGCACCCTCTACCCCTCATTATAACTAATTATTTCAACCTTCACTAGTTCCTCTTCTGGTGGCTTCAGACCCCACCGTTGAGTGCTATTGTAAGGCTCGATGTTGTTTGAGAGGAAGAACGATATGTCTTTTAGGACACAATAATTTTTTTTTATTGTTCCCCCACGTGAAAAAAGTCCACCTATCCACATGCTTGTTTATTTTACAGTTGATTTATGTATGATGTTCATTTAATTACATGAAATTGTGAGTTATACTATCTTGTGAAAGGTCCCAAATTATACAAAATATCTTGTTCATTTATTTCTCTCTGGTCACCATTTTCACACATTCACTTTTCTATTAGAAAACCATAGGGGACCCACAGAATCCCTGTCGTTCTAGACGCTTGCAGAATCTCCCTCCTATTCTAGGAGGAGTCCTTAATCTTGCCAACTCACCAGCTCAACCATCTCACACCCCCATGAGTGCTACTATTTTGGGATCATCTTTACTTGGTTCCACTTTGCTTGGGTCCAATTCCCAAGGCCATCTATCCACTAGTTCTCCTTCACAAAGAGGTAGGGGGGGAACTTCTTCTCAAGGAAGAAGTACAACCCCACCAAATCTCTCTCAAGGGACAGGTCCACTACCTACTCACACAATGGCTGGAAATAATCCCCCCCCAAATCTACCTATGCCATACTTGGCATACCTAAACATTCGTTATTTGAATAAACTCACGAATGATCCCATTTTACATGACCCCACATGGTAGAATATGCCTACCAAACTACCTTCATATATTCCGAAGTTTGAAGGAAAACTATTGAAAGATCCCACCAACCATGTTATGACCTTCCATTTATGGTGCTATTCATACAACAACATGGATGATTCCATCCACTTGAGGTTATTCCAAAGAACCCTTACAGGCCCATCAATCAAATGGTATGTGTATGAAAAATCAGGGACACATGTGACCTTTGAATCAATGGACAAGACCTTTTTGTCCTTTTTTCAACTACCAGTGCGTCATGATACTGGCTTAGAAATCCTCTCTGAGTTCAAACAAACCACTACTATCCATATATCCGACCACATCCATGAATGGTGTCGACAATGTAGTTTGTGTAAAGCAAAAACCACCAAAAAACAACATCTTGATTAGTTTCTCAAATCACTTGCCTTTGTTATTGCCAAGGATGTAGCATCCAATTTTCCTCAGTCTTAAGAAGAAGCCATCAGCAAATCCCAATAGTTTGACCTCATCTATGCTCATTTAGGTTACTTATACATAGTATTTCCTAATGCACCTAGACCCATACCATTTGGCCAGGACAAACCTGGGGTGTCCTATGCTGCGGATGGGTTGATTGGGTCTATGAACCATCTCAACCGTTATGACCACCCATCACCCTCTTATGGTGCACATCCATATCCATAACCATATGTAGGGACGTCTTATTACCCTCCTCCAACTCACTAACAATCATATCTTGTTGCTCCCCCTCCACCAATGGGTGGACCCTCACCGGTACCCATGATGTGTCCAACCTCTCAACCAAGTACAGGTTCACCTTCTACCTCTGCATACAACCTTAGCACTAGTGGAAGCACTTCAAATTCCTACACACCATATAGATCATCTCCACAAAATAGACCATATTTTCCATTTCATGTTCCTCCACAACCAAGTGCTCCTCCAGCCGGACAACCATAGGCCGAAATTAACTTTGTTCAACCCTCTCTCATTTAACAAATTCATACTTTTGAAAAATTGAATATGTAAAATCCATCCCATCTGCCTAATAATTTTAAGAATAAAGGGAAAAATTGAAACAATAACAACTTGGGATGAGGAGGAAATAACCCCCAACAAAATCCTCCTGCTGGGGGAAACCCGAATCAAGGCAACCAAAACCCCCAAGGGGGAAAAAATAACAATCAATCATGACAAGGGAGGAACAATAACCTCTATACTAACTTCCCTTGCACTCTCTGTGGTGAGTATGGACATTATACACACCATTTCCTCCAAATGTTCGATTTCAAATGGATGAAAGAGTCCATGAATGCAAAACATCCTCCAATGCCACCTACCCCTCAGCAGGCCCCACAAATATATTTGCAACAACCACCTCCGACCGTTTTGCAAAACCCCATTCTACACCAAGGTGTGATGAATACACAATAAGAGGTACACCCTACTCCACCCCAAATGGGGCGGGCAGTATCAAAACCTAGGTCCCAATCAACCTACAAATCTGGTTGATCGCAACATCCTCCTTACCAACAAAGAAGAGCTTATTTTTCAAACATGTGGGCACCAGTATGGTGTTCCCTCTTAATCTACCCCAACCACCTTAGAAACATATCTAGCTACAGTCAGAAAACCATTGATGATTACACGCCCTAACACTGAACCAAACCCTCATATACCTTGTATGCCATTACGACGAAACATCAATAAACCTCATGCTAGGGTAGCCCATAACTACAGTTTGGTCAAAGATTTAGCATAGTCTCATGTAGCCTTGTTTGTCTTGGAGGTCCTCCAAACCTGTCCAACTCAACGGAAATCCTTGCTTTCTGCTTTGGGGGCAGTCGACCCAACTGATACTAGACTCATCACCTTTGATCTAGATAATGGAGAACTAGGCCTCCCCACCCTTGTAACTTTATAGATACCAGTTAAGATATGGAACATCACAGTCCATCGATGCATCATCAATGAAGGTGCATCCACATGTATCATGTCCAAAGTAGTATGGAAGAAACTTGGCTCACATGAGTTAGTACCATCCGTCATCACCCTGATAGCTTATGATGGTCGACCACCATCCCCTGAAGGGATCCTTCAAAATGTCCCCGTATAATTTGGGGGAAAAATCATCTTAATATACATTGAATTTATCGACTCCCCACTTGATTATAATATCTTCTTCGGATGTAGCTACATGTATTCCATGAAGGTGGTGGCATATTTTGTGTTTTGAATGATGATGTCCCCTCACAATGGGAAAATCATCACCATCAACTAACTTACACATTACGAGCCTAACCATTATGCCAACATTGATAATATTCTTCCTCTTTTTCGCACTATCTCATATGCTTTTTCAATCATCGACATGGGTCCTGGAATTTTCATAGACCCATCCTTGTTAGGGGAATATCACGAAGCACCACATCTCCTACATCATTCAGCATAGGTGTGTGTAGTATATTCTAATGGAACAAATATCAGCGACACTACTCCTCCCACCAAGGCCTCTCCTCACATCGAAGTTCCACCAATTGGATAATTGTTACCTCAGGAATTCCCTAAGAACCCCACTACATCACTTATCCTTGATTCTCCCCCCCACCCCTCCAGGAGAAAATCCCGGTTTGTGAGACAGTCCCTCAAGCCATTACCCAAATTCCCTTCTTCTACCCCCCACTTGGAATCCAAGCATTCTAGGTAGTTTCATCCCTTACCTTTCCTAACATGGTGCTTGTCATCCCTATATGGTATCTTCATCCACCTGTGATGGTTCCTCAATCATCTCTCCCTCCTCATACAGAGGGAATACCGATGCATATCCCAATATAGGCTTCTACAACACCACCCTCACTCCCAATTGTTGGCACCACTGCCACTACTGGGGGAAGAAGAAAGAAGAAATGTCCCACATCTCCACTTCCTCCCTCAGTTAAACCTCCTTGCACCCTGTAAGAAATAGAAGGACACCCCACAAATATATGTCCTACTCTTCCCAAGTTACGCAATATGATACAACTCCCTAGAGAAACCACATTGCTTGCCACTTCACCAAGTATGTCCACTTCTACTATGGAGTCCTCAATTGAAAGAAATAAAGGGTTGTGAACCAAATTCTCTTGTTCCATATGCTTAGAATATGGCCACTACACTCATCATTGTCCATCTATACCTCAATTTCACCAGACCTTTGTCGTAGTACACCACACATCTCGGCCAGAGTTCTCTCATCCACTCCCTGTTGAGGCTCACATTACTGATATTCGATATATTTTGTCGTCAATACCCGAGTGATCAAGGTACCATCCATAGTATCATGACATTTTTTTTATGTCCAATGGGCCCTCACACCCTGTACACGATATCCCTACTATGTCCTCCTCTCCCGAGGACAATAACATTTAACCATTCACAGTTCTCCCTACCACCTCCCAGGATCCCCTATATTCTCACATTTTCCACTGTGATGACGATATCCTGGAGCAACTCACTACCCCTGATTTCCTTTGGAATGTGCTCCATCATCAAGCACTTTTTATCTCACAAGAGGTCTTTCACCCACCTAATTGGTATCCCCAAGCTCTCGTAATCTCCCAAGTCACCTCACAACACTCTCGCCACATCACCAATAGTGTTAGTGAAAATGAGGTGACATTGTGGGCCCACCAGCCATATATAGTCCCTTCTTCCCAACTTCCATACTTTGTTACATGAGCCCAGAGCCTTTGTTTTCCAATCTATTCTCAGTTATGGGATCCTAGTCCCGCTATATGCATATTCACATTCCTCGTGCCATCATCTACACTTGGCCCCGGAGGAGCATTTTTTCACATCACGTTCAGGTACGCATGCTCATGTTCAATTTTATCAAATAGTTGGTATATCTTCTTTATCATCAGATATTGTTCGCATTGAGTATTTATTTTTCATTTGTGCAGGTACTTGTTCCACAAGCTTACAACTCCTTCAGTTATATGTTTAACACTGGCATGTAATTATTCCCTCTTTAAATCAATTGCATATCCCAGTCATACCCTCTGAAATTTACCTTTAGGGTCCTTACATCTGGCTTTGCAGTACCCTTACCCCTACCGCATTTGGGTACATCACCCGGTATCACTCTCCCCCACATGAGTTGTCCCATTCATAGTTCCCCTTGGCAACTTGACACTCATTTTTATTTCACCCCCTAGGGATGGGAGCCTCGATAGTCTTATGCACTTCCAAGAATGAACCCCATACTTCTTCTCATCATATTGCTAACTTTCCCAATGGACTCCCAGGTAATATCATTTATGGTCTATTGACTCCACCTCTACAGTATCATTAGCCCTCCATATCATCCACCATCAGTTTTTCCATCCACATATTTTCCTCCATCATTTTACCTAATACAGAAACCCACCCATGGATCCCCCACCCTCCACCATTTTTCTTTCACAAAATTTCTCCCTAACAGGCCAAGCCATCTTTCACTGGGGCACCCGTTTCTGTATTTGTATACTTAACCTAAATTAATATTTATTTATTTGGTAATTGTAAAAATCCTTTACTTCCAACATATACTTAGCTTTTTTGTCGTCACCCTTAACGACAGTCTTTTTCCTAGGAAAAGAAACCCGTGACCCTTGGTTGGGGAATCCACTCTCTTTTCATACCGACATCGTTCAAGAACCCCAAGTATCCCAAGTCCATATACCCATGATCTCTGAGTTATTCCACTTTTTTAGCCTCTGACACAGTTTAACCCGATATTTTGTTGTCCCCTTAACCCTAGATCCAATTTTACGATTGTTATCAATCATCCTTCAAAATTCCCCAACCAAGGCTAGTCTTGAGTCTCCCAAAATCTTGTCTTCATTCATATTACCTGTCAATACCTGAGATCATCTCAATGGATTTCACGAATCCCTTTTCTTCTTGGAGTCTCGTCTCCCTTTGTGTATCAACAAAGTTTCTAGAAGGATGACAATATATTGACTCTCATTACCTTTAAAATGAGGAGTCTCGGACAACACAAAGAGAATCATCATTTCTCTCTGAATTCATTGATCCCCATAAAATTTGACTTCAAACAAACTCTCATGTTATGGTGGGTCTTACTATGCGACTATTGCAATTGTTTCATACCAGCCGAAGACCTTTGAATTTTTTAGGCCATCAATGCCTATGAGTCATCGACAATTCTTACAGTCGTCCTTGCCTCACTTCAGAATTCGTTTTCCATTTATAACTATCATATGTCGTTATCAACCACCCCCGAGGGCACTGCAGTTATCTACATCAACATACATATTCAGTTGAAATCTCACATGTTGGTCTCATGACATGAGCATGGGGCATGCCCGAATCATCTGTACACAAATTTTCTTTTTTCTCCCTAGAGAAAGGGTTTGGGTCCCACAGTTTTCCCTCTCCCTCTGACGTATCTCTCTTACAGTTCCTCCCTTCACTCTTCATTACAATGTCACTCTCAACAAAAGAAACATTGATGTATTTTGGATATACGTATTCTCCTAACCTCACACATTAGGGGGCATTTGTTAACACTGAAAAATCATCTACAACATTGCACGCAAATGGTTAAAGAAACACATCAATTCCAAACAACAATTAGTCCACCTACAACACCAAAATGCATTCAAAATGCAAAAAACTATAAAAATTGGGTCAAAAATTGAAATGTGGAGATTCACCAAAGGAAGCACGTGCATAGTGCATAGTATGCATGAGCCAACAAATCCCTCAGAGAGCACAATGCACAAAGTGCGTGATTGTGTATGATAAAATCCACACACTTCTATGAAGGATGCATTTATGGATCGTTTCATCCCCTCAACCACTTTTGGTCTGACCCCCAACATGATTTGACACTCATATCTGAGCAAAATCTAGCTTGGGGGCTAGTTAAGGGCTAGAGGGTGCACTAAAAGGCCCCTTGTTCACACTATGAAACAATTACATTTTTCCATGTATGAATGATATAAATAAGAGCCATGGGTGTGCTAAGAAACCAAGATTTTCATATTATTGTTATGCTGCAATAATTCTTCCTTGGGAATCCTATTTTCTCTTGGAGGCCTTTAAGCACCATTGCAATAGGCCATTCCACTCACCTCTTGAGGGAATAGGCATTGTTATTCTTCACCATTTTCTGTTTCTTCCATTGTATGAAGAGCTCTCAATTAGGGAACTCGAGAGCCCTCCCAAGGAGGAAGAGGGGACTCATAAGTCCCTAAACTTTCTCGATGATGTTTTTCCTACTAATCTATTAATCCATTAGTAGCATTATGTTGGTCATTGTTTGATTTTCATGGTTCCAATTTTATCATTCTTTCTAACATTTATTTCTTAGTTGTTTTAGTTTACTTCTTTGTTTATACATGTGTTTGGCTTATCTAACCCACTCAAAAAACTTTTGTCTTGTCTAGCAGGCTCATCTAGACATGCAAGTGTTGTTGTTTTCCTCACCCAAGTGACAAAACCAACACAACAGTTCCTTTAAAGCCATTAAACTTAACTACCCCTCTAACCATAAAGAGATTATTGTTGTTAATAAAATTGTTAATCATTTCAAGCTCTATTTAAATCCTACCAAATTCACCATCAGAATAGATTCAAAGATCATGCCATAATTTTTTTTAAATGAGAATCTAATGGTAGAAAATAACTCCAAGATAATGAAATGGTTTCTCTGGTTAAAAATTTTTTATTTTGACATTAAGTATGAACCTCGTAAACTTGAAAGTGTTGTTGACATGCTAACTAGGGAAATTCATTAGCCATAGTTCAACATGTTTTCAGCAGGAGCTTCATCAATTTCTACAGACAAGTGTGCAGGAATCAAGCATGCAATTTCTATAAAGTGGACAAAAAGAACATTCAAAGACCCTATGACATTGCATGAACGTAATGATTCCTTGAATATGCAAGCAGAGAGGCAAATGGCTATCACTTCAATAAAAGAAATACTAACTTCCCCACTAAATATTGAAATTTTGGAAAAATGGGAGAAGGATTCCTTTCATGACCTTGATAATGCCTATCAAAAACTTAAAATGATAAAATATGTTTGGCTTCATACTGCAAATGAAGAGGGCCAAGAATTTTTTTACGTTGATATTGGCCCTGGATATTTAACTTGGACCAACTACCAGCTAATACTTCAATTTTTCCATGAACAAGGTCAAATTATAATTTGTGGAGATCCA